>JAPKLW010002243.1:0-34805 GCA_026898455.1 Plectranthus barbatus
ATTTTTTAATTAAAATCAATAGACCTCCACAAAGCGGTCCTAGGCTGTAAGTGTATCTCTCGTTCTAGTAAACGTCTACGAGTGTGCTTGCTAGTTCCCGGAGGTGCATGGGTACGGTTGTTGGGATTTCTAGACAAACAATTTAAATCATGTGAATAGTGGGAGGGCTTTGCGTAAACGTCTACGAGTGTAGCTTGCGTAGACCTCTTTCACAAGTATTCTAGGATTGATTTAAATTATATATAACAAAAGATTTAAGGGCTGTGTGGTATGGTTACGTGCCATGCTAAACTGTCTCTTTTGGCCGGAGTTAAATTTGTGGTTAATTGCTTAGAAGCATCTTAGAATATAATGCAAGAATTGCATCCCTGTTCTTGAGAGATGGCTTGGTCTAAGGTTTTCACTAATTATTAATTTCTAGTGTCAAAAGCATCCTGACATGGTAGTGAAATTAAATGGATTGGGGCTTAAAACCCGCAGTTCTGGTTGAGGGTGACATCGTAAACGTCTACGAGTGTAGCTTGCGGTGGGAACTCTTGGGCAATTAGTGGAAAACATTTGTATTTGATTTATTGAAAGGTTTTCAATGCATTTGTTTTCGAAGTTCTACATGTATGTTCTTATTTAAGAATTTTATTGTTTCCGATATGTCTATGTCTAGTGTTATCAATATTCTTGCACAAAATTCTCTAACTGGTCCAAACTTCCTGAACTGGAAACGCAACCTTGAATAAATCCTGATTACGGAAGAACACATGTTCGTTCTACAAGTACTTTGTCCTATAAGTGCCTACTACTGAATCCTCGCAAAAGGAAGTAGATTATTACAACGAGAGAGAGAGCACGTAGTTTCCATGACTCACCTCTTGGATGAGCTAACTGTGCACAGTGGAGGTATCGACTCTAAGGCTAAGGTCGATATCATACTGAACTCTCTACCCAAATCCTTTGAGAGTTTCAGACTGATTGTTGTCATGAACAAGGAGTATACTCTTAACGAGTTACTCAATGACTTGATGGCAGTGGAATCGGTTATGAATCCTTAGAAGGTTGCCTTAGCTACTTCTGGTAATCACTCTGCTGTATCAAAAGGTATGAAGCCAAAAAGAGCGATTAAGAAGAAGGCTGGAAAGGTAACTGCGAAGGACGTGGGAGCTGTTAATAAGCCTATGGCGGAAACTTCGAGGGACAAGTGTTTTCAGGTGTGGTAAGAAAGGATATTGGAGGAAAGATTGTCAGGCCCACAAGGCCAGACAGGGTATGCCATTTGCATGTATAACTGAAGCATGATTAGAGTGCGGCGTTGCTCTTCCAAGAGCTGTAAGCGTTGACTTGTTGATCATGTTGTTATACTTTGCAGGGGACCGTGCCGACAAGGCTGGTGAGTGATGGCAAGAAGATACCAAACTGGATGAAGGCAACGTTTTATGACGGAGCTTCATGGAGTTTTCTTTTCCTTATGTTTTGATGAATTAAAGTACATTTGAGAATTTATTTGTGGGCCGTGGTTTATCGGCAGGACAAATTTCATCAACTTTTATGGATATTTGTTATTTATGATTTTATCATTGGTAATAACAATGTTGTCCATTATGGTATGTTGATTTACAATCTCTATGTTACTTCGATCAAATATGTCCTTAAGTATTGCACGTAATTCATCCGTAATTGATAATCCTAGAAAGAGAAAACTTACTTCTTCTGATGAGGATCTTACATATCTCTAGCACTTGAGACTGGGTCACATCAGCTTGAAGCGGATTCAAAGACTTGCAGATGACGGTACATTGGACCTTGTCCGGGCTGTACCTTATCAAGTCTGCGAATCCTGCATCGAGGGCAAAATGTCAACTAGGCCTTTCAAGGCTAGTCAGTCTCGAGCAGAGGAAGTGTTGGAATTGATCCATTCTGACTTATGTGGACCCATGTCCACGCAGGCTCGTGGAGGGTAGGAGTACTTCGTCACTTTCATTGACGACTACTCAAGGTACGGATACGTTTACCTGCTTCGCTACAAGTCTGAATGCTTTGAGAAATTCAAAGAGTTCAAGGCTGAAGTAGAAAAGAAGGTCAGGAAAACTATCAAGTCGCTGCGATCTGACCGCGGTGGCGAATACCTTGGTAACGAGTTCCTGCAATATTTGTAAAAAAATGGGATTACATCCCAGTGGACTGCACCGGGGACTCCCCAGCAAAACGGTGTAGCTGAAAGAAGAAATAGGACTCTTCTAGAGATGGTAAGAACAATGATGAGTTATGCAAACTTACCAATTTTGTTTGGGGGCTACGCATTGGAGACAACAGCTTATGTGCTTAATGTGGTGCCTTCTAAATCAGTTCCTAAGATGCCTTCTGAGCTCTTCCTTGGTCGCAAACCTAGTTTGTGCAAGTTTAGAGTATGGGGCTGTCCGGCACACGTACTGTCGAAGGAACCTGATAAGTTAGAAAGCAGGTCAAAAGTAATGCTGTTCATAGGGTATCCCAGGCAAACGAAAGGTGGTTACTTTTACTGTCCTGAGAGTCAAAGAGTCGTTGTTAGCACCAACGCTAGATTCTTGGAGGACGAGTATGTGAGTAATCACAGGTCAAGGAGTGATATCGTTCTTCAAGAAATTGAGAACGAGAATGCAATTCCAAGGGAAGGGGAACGTGTAGATGTGGGTGCACCTGTGAGAGGTACAACACCACAGACACGTTCTTCAGTGCAAGGTGCAGGACCACAAGTCACTGCACCTACTACTGACACGACACCGATGTCTCGTCGTAGTGGGAGAGTTATTTTCCAGCCAGAAAGGTACATGTTCGTGGGTGAGTCTTCGGACTTGAGCCCGGAAGACGGACATGAGGACTCTGACCCACTGACTTACGAAGAGGCAGTGCAGGACAACGATGTTGCCAAATGGCGTGTCGCCATGGATTCTGAAATTGAATCCATAACAGCTATGGATGTATACCAGAAGACTGATTTGCCGGATGGCTTTAGGGCCATAGGGTGCAAATGGGTATACAAAAGAAAGAAAGGGGCGGATGGAAAGATCACGGCTTTTAAGGCCAGGCTGGTGGCAAAGGGTTATAGTCAGAAAGAGGGCATTGACTATGACGAAACCTTTTCACCCGTAGCCATGCTCAAATCCATCCGGATACTCCTTGCTATAGCTGCGCATATGGACCTCGAGATCTGGCAGATGGATGTCAAAACCGCTTTTCTAAACGGTTACCTTGAAGAAGGTAGAGACATCTATATGCAGCAACCCGAGGGTTACATAAGCAAGGGCAAAGAACATCTTGTCTGGAAGCTTAGGAAGTCCTTGTTCGGACTTAAGCAAGCTTCAAGGTCGTGGAAGTTACGTTTCAATGATGTGATTAAATCCTATGGATTTGCACAGTTGGAAAATGAAAGTTGTGTTTACCGACTTTGTGTCAGTGGGAGCGTGGTCTTCCTTGCACTATACGTTGATGACATACTCCTATTTGGAAACAACGAGGGAGTGGTGTCCGAAATCAAGGTTTGGTTATCCGAACAGTTCCAAATGAAGGATCTGGGAGAAGCTGACTATATTCTTGGGATTAAGGTCTTACGAGATCGTAAGAGAAGAATGTTGAGCTTATCCCAGGCATCCTATGTGGATACTGTGATAGCCCGGTTCAGCATGCAACTCGCAAGAATGGCTTGCTACCTTTCAGACATGGCGTTCGTCTTTCTGGTGGGCAGTGTCCTCAGACACGGCGGGAGAAAGATGAGATGAGTCTTGTACCATACGCTTTGGCTGTGGGTAGTCTCATGTATGCGATGCTGTGTACCAGGCCAGATATCTGTTATGCCGTTGGCATGGTAGCAAGATATCAGTCTAACCCTGGACAGGCGCACTGGACTACTGTAAAGCATTTCCTCAAGTATTTGAGGAGAACTAGGAATTTCTGCCTAGTTTCTCAAAGTGAGGATTTGTGCCCTGTGGGTTATACAGACTCGGATTTCCAAGGAGACCAAGATGAGAAGAAATCAACCTCAGGATATGTGTTTACCCTGGGAGGTGGAGCAGTATCTTGGAGGAGCTCAAAGCAGAAATGCATTGCTGACTCCACCATGGAGGCGGAATATGTCGCCGCCTCCGACGCCTCGAAACAGGGGGTGTGGCTCCGGAACTACCTTTTAGAGTTGGGCGTGATCCCGAGTTTGCCGAGGAGCATCACAATTTATTGTGATAACTCTGGTGCAGTGGCAAACTCAAAGGAACCGCGGTCTCACAGGGCAAGCAAACACATAGAGAGAAAGTACCATATCATACGAGAAATTGTATCGAGGGGCGATGTGCTGATTAAGAAGATTGACACTGCTGACAATCTTGCTGATCCGTTTACAAAGAGCTTGCCGCAGAAAGTTTACAAAAGACATATTCGTGAGCTGGGTCTGCGGTGGATGCCGACCAATGACAGTGGTTAAAGTGAAAGCAGACTAGATAGACGGACTGTATACTCTGTAATAGCTTAGTTATGCTTTGAGTATAAGTGGGAGATTGATGGGTTTTGTATACTGAAAGCATTTATTACAATGAGTATACAACGGTTTATTTCTCCTATCTGTTAACAATCGTACATGTATGAACAATGGTATCCTCTTGTCTTACCGATAGGGACGATCATACGGCGTGTTGTAGATCGCAGAAGACAGTATGATCACTTGACCTAGTGAGACATAAACCTGATCACAGCCGAGACAACGTATGAGGATACGTCTGTCCGGATGGCTGCGGCATTGTCGGAATAAGTAGTCTGTCTTGGTTACTTAACATGCTGGTACGCAGAGGTGGCGTATTGATGGACCGCAGTGAGATGTATTCGTCTGTCTGACATCAGCGAATACAAGATCTCGTTATATTGATTGAGTCCAAACCCTAACGAAGGTTCAGGGGTTTGCACGGGTTGACTGTTGCTTTAACTTGCCATGGTGGAGAGCCTAAGTAACGTGCTCGTATATCCGCATCTTGGGTAACAGCAGTTCGTGTAGTACCGCCTGAGACTGGATTTAGGTAACCATATCCGAGTAATAGGATGGGGACATTCCCTGAGGAGCTCAATAACATTCATCGTGCCAAAGTCCTGAAGGCTGATTAAGTTCAGGCACGAGTGATAAGGTTTGAGTGGTACTACTCAGGAAATATAAGATGTTAATTAATTGTAGTTAGAGCTTGTCAGAGGCTCCGATTAATTAATGGATGTCCGGTAACCTTAAATATGGGGATTCTCAATTAATGCAACCCGTTCTCATAACGTGGTAATAAAGGGGTAGGTCAGTATTAATTATGTGGTGAAAAATAATTAATATTAATTAATTAATTGTGTCCTGGGTTGTGGACATGGGAATTAATTAATTTATAGGCCCACTTTATTATTTGCATTAGGTCCCAGGTCTGGCCCAATATGTGTGCTGAATTGAGCCCAGGAGCCCACTAGGTTTTTATAACCATAGGTCTATAAATAGACCTCTCACTCTCTGAAACCCAAGCCACTTTTCATAAGATTCAAATCAGTTGAAACCCTAAGGAGAGAGAGAGAGGGGCGCCGATCCTGAAAGTGAAAGGGAGGAGAATTTCGATTCTGGTCCTGCTCAAGTCACAGATCTACGGAGTCCTCACCAGTAGTAGATCTGACCAGTACCGGGACACAGCCCTGAAGATCTGATCTGGAGAACAGAAATCCTATTTCTTTCTTTTCTTTATTTTTGTTTTTATTTAAGAAATTAGGGTTCTAATTTCTGATTCCGCAGATAAAATCGAATTGTGTGGTTGAATTGGAATTCAAACGCAAAAGATCGGATCAGACTTGACGGAATAACGGTAATTCCTCAATCCACGATATGTATTAAATTCATAGGAGCATGCTAGGGTTTTGTGAATTTTGATTATGTGCAATATCCATAAATCGATCTGGTTCAGTTTGGTTTTGGTGATTCGGTTCACGGAAAAACCTTACAATATGGGCATTAGGATCATCCGTAGCATGGTCACCATATTGATTTCCTTGAATCATTTTTACGAGCTGTGGCTTGATTTCAAATTGGGTGGCATTCACCCCCAAATAGAATCCTCCTGTAGCATGGTCACCTTGAGGCTGAAAGAGATTTTGGAGTGGCCTCCTTGGCTCATTCCCTCATTCATTATAGCTCTCATCTCCTCAAGTTTCCTCTCAAGTGCATCAATCCTCCCCGTGTCTTCATGCCGATGTTCCATCTCAATCTCAATCTCAATTCCTTCAATTCTTTGTCAGAATTTCTGCTCTTCTGGCAACCGAGCCTTGGATCTTGTTAACATGCAACACCTACAAAATCCAACAGCTCCACTCACAAACAAACAATCAAAACAATATTTAACAAAGAAGTTAACCAACCAAACAAAAAATCAAACACCTAGCCTACAAGTTTCACACTTCCCCAAATATCTAGTAGCCAACTCAATTAAGTCCCCGACAACGGCGCCAAAACTTTATGCGGTAAGAGTTTAATCGCTCAAACTCCTAACGTCTCAAGATTAAAAATCAATCTGAGAACTTCTTTGTTCTCCCACTAGAGTATTGTATACTAATGTGAAGGTTCATAGCTAGGACAAATCAATCTTTGAGTAATTTTTATCCTAGGCAATTATGAAATCTACACTAACTAACTATGACAAATTAAACTAATTGATTCAATCACCTTTGTAGACTTATCAATTCACTCAAAATATCCAAACAAACTCACAAACAATACTTGGAAATCAGAAGTTGATAGAATGCACCAATAAGAGAAGAGGACAATGGCATGAACTTTACAATGAACCAATTAAATGCTAGAATGATGTAAACCGATTTTAATTCTCCTAGTAATGATCCATCCACCCTACACTATCTAGCCCCTATAGTACTGGTGAATTATATGTAATTGAGATAGGACTCTCAAGCTGTTACATTATCGAATCAAATCTCACTCCCAACGGTTCGTGGATTAAGGACACAAGCTATCCCCACACATGGATTGGGTCAAAACTCGTATGCAAACACACTAATCACGACATCTAGACCCGCATATTGGTTGCGATTTCGACGTCAACAATCAAGCAATTGGTTAGTGCCTACACTACTTGATTAGGAACAAGCTCTAGTGTGATGCAATTGACTAGAAGAAAGTAAACATTCATTCAATCGCAGAAATAGATTTAAAATATTGCTCATCCAATATCCAAAAAGGTTTATCCTCTCATACCTTTTGTTGATTGCAATTCAACTACAAGAGAAAAGGAATCCATTACAATATAAGGTAGAAAAGATATTTTCCCCCAAATGTTGATCTTCATGGTTGGATCTTCAATTTCCTCTTTAATTTGCATCTAATTGGAGTTAAGGTTCTTTGATTCACCCTTGATCTGATGTCTGGAGATGTTTGGAGGTGATTTGGAGCGAGTGACCATTTTTTCGCTCTGAGATCTATCTAAAATTTGGCAAAAGTTCTTTCCATTTGCGATTTTACTCCTTAGATAGTAAGTTATCAGACCCTGGGTTGGACCCAGCTCACAGAAGATCGACCGAACTGATTTGAAACTGAAAAACCTCCAAGACCACACGCATGGGTTCGACCGGTCCCATAGGAGCTCGACCGGAATTTACCTTTAAAATGGTAGGTTCGGTCGATCTCTGCAGGGTTCGGTCAAGACGTGCCAGGCAAAGGAGATTCTCGACCGAACCCGAAGTTGTCCGGACCAAAATTTGCCTCTAAAATCACCCTTGCTGCTCCCTTGCTCATCTGGGTCGATCTCTGCAGTGTTAGAACCTCGGATAGGTCAATTTTCCACCCAAAACTTAGCCGAAAATGATGAAATATGCTCAAATATCATTCTACACAACACGAACAACACTAAACACGAAAACAAAGCAAAAACACAAGAAACACATATGATATGGGTGTAAAATGGACACACACATACATCGAATAATAGGTTATTTTACACACATAGCAGTCTACAAACTGAGGAAGGCTTTCTATGGGTTAAAGCAGACACCTAGAGCTTGATATGAGACGTTGTCTCAGTTTCTCCTCAAGAATGGTTTCCAAAAAGGCAAAATCAACACAACATTATTCAGAATTAAGGATGGATCAGACATTATTCTAGTGAAGATCTACGTTATTCAGATACAAAAACTTGAAGATGTGCGAAAAGTATGCTCAACTTATGCAAAGCAACTTCCAGATGAGTATGATGGGCAAACTGACTTTCTTCTTGGGTCTTCAAGGCATTCAGTCCAAAGCAGGAATCATCATCAACCAGAAGAAGTACACCAAGAACTTGAGAAACAAGTTTTTCCCAGAGAAGACCAAGCCCTTGAGAATTCCGATGAGTCCAAGTGCTCAAATCAATCTTGATGAAGAAGGCGAAGCAGTCAATCCAACTATGTACAGAGGCATTATTGGGGCACTCCAATACTTAACTGCAATTATGCAAAATACTTCCTACTCAGTTGGAGTATGTGCGAGTTTTCAAGCCAATCCGGAGAAGTCGCACATGGAGGCTGCCAGAAGAATAGTCAAATACCTCAAAGGCACAGAGTCACTAGGTATTTGGTATCCAAAATATGACGAGGTTACTCTCAATGCTTATTCAGATTTAGATTTTGAAGGATGCAGAATCAATAGGAAGAGCACAAGTGGAACGTGTCAGTTCTTAGGTCACAAGCTTGTAAGTTAGTTCAACAAGAAGCAACACTTAATCACCATGTCTACGACCAAAGTTGAGTATGTTGCTGCCGCAAGCTGCTGTGCTCAAGTGCTTTGGATCAAGCAACAATAGCTTGACTATGATGTCAAAATAGGGTGTGTGCCTATCTACTATGATAATAGTAGTGCAATGTGTATCACAAAGAACCCAGTTCATCATTCCAGAACCAAGCACATCGACATAAGGCATCACTTCATCCAAGATCATGTCGAAAAGAAAGATGTGTCCGTAGAGTACATCCAAACTGAAGATCAACTAGCGGACATCTTCACCAAACCACTCCCAAAGACCAGATTCAAGGATCTTTGCATCAAACTTGGTCTATTGGAAAATGACGAGATTCTGATTGAAGAGGAATGAAGGTAGAATAAAACTGAGTCCGAGCTCTCAGTTTTGCTCATAAACTTAAAGAAAGATCAGCTGCTGAATAAAATCGAGTCTGAGCTCTCAGTTTTACTCTCAAAATCGAAGGAAGATCAACTGCTGATTAAAAATGAGTTCCAACTCTCAGTTTCATAATCTTGGTATTATTCAATCTTTGAAGAATACCTCTTCAATTGGTGTCTACGCAACTTAGTATGAAGCTCTACACACAGCCAAGATTAGAAGAAATCATTTCCAGAGGCATCTAAATAAGTCAAAACTTACTCCCACTAAGTCTTCAACTACGTGCTGAAGAAAACCAAGTTTTAGTTTTGACACTTCAAATATTTCAGAAGGATGGATGCAGAATTAAATTGAGTTCCAACTCTCAGTTTAGTAACTGACTCTTAGTCAGTTTGGAAGTTCGAAAGGTGGGATTTCAAATTTCAAAGGCAATCGCATCGGGTATAATGCTATTAATGTGTATCTTGCATCGATGAATCATGTTTTGACACATAGATAACGTCCCTTCCCATGTCGCTGCAGTCAAATCTCTAATGCACATCGCGAGGCAACGTATCCCAATCGTCGCCAAATATCAAGAAACTGAAAGGTCATACGGTACCCTTACTCCTTTAAATGACTTTTCTCTCTGCTATAAATAGGGTTCATCTGTTTCCTCTGTGAAACACTTTTTCTCCTTTCTCCATTGTCGAACCCTTCCTTCCAAGTTTATACTTTGTCTTCAACCAAAACTTTCCTTAATCTGGCAAAATGGCGAAAGAGCCCAATCCACCAGACATAACTTCACCACCCTTTTTGGGTGCGGTCAAAGAGGGGGAAAAGAAGTATGGGTGATGCAGAAGACATCATAAACTTGAGTGTGAGTAGGGCAAAAAGGTTGTAGAAGGAGAAGAAGATATTAGAAGATACCTTCTTCCGTTGTAGTCTCATTCTACAAACCCACTAGGCTTACTGCTCAAAGTGACATGCCAAGCAACGGGGCATGTTCACTTAGAAAGCTTCTTCATCGTGTCTCCTTGCCATCAAAGGCACAATTCGTGAAGGAGATCCTGGCGAATGAAGAAGAAGCAAGGAGGTGGGAAGAGAAGAAAAGGGAAGACTTTTTATCTTTCCTTCCCATAAAGTGCTAAGCCACCCGCACTACCTCCCAAACTAAAAATTGCTGGAAGACGAAAGTCCAAGAACAATGAAAAACTAGTCAGCCTTTTCATCTGTATTCCTTGGATGAGGTAATAAGGTCAAAAATCCAGCACCAGACAATTTGAAGAACATGAAGACAGGAAGCAGCCTAGTATAGACTTGTAAAAGTTTTGTAATAGGTTTCTTTCTTGTTAGTTTAACCCTGTAATTGTGATGAAAAATATTAAAGGATAAACTGACTTGTTGATGACAATCTCTTTTTGTCTAACAAAGGTCATCGTTCTTCATACGCTGAAATTGCACACTCCAGTGTAAATCAGCATGCTTCTAACTCTCTCCTACATAAGATTAAAATTGCTTTAAACTAACTTGAAAATCAATCGAGCAATATCTCTCTAAATCTATAAGGAGAATATCTTAAGTAGAAAATTGACTTTAAGGGGGAACTTTTCTGAGTTTATATGACTATTTGTCAAACTTGTAAAAACTCTAAAGTTATCCACACCTCATCAACTTAGGTTAAAGATGGCTTTGACCACACCAAAAATGGGGAAATTATTAGGATTTTTGTTAGAGAAATCTTTTCTTACTTTTTGTGTTTTGGTGGGTAAAAGATTGTAAGCCATCTTAGTCAGTTTTTCAGTTTCCAGAGTTCTAAACTGTAAACCTTGTATAGGATCAATCGAGTTGAAATAGAACTTAGGTTGAAGACCGAGCAAAAGAGAATACTCGAGAACTCAGTATAGGGTTTTCCATACTAACCAGGAAAAGTCAGAATGAGGGCTTCCCCGTATTGACTAGGAGAAGTCAGTATGAGGGTTTTCCATACTGATAAGGAGAAATAAGTATGAGAGCTTTTTTCATACTGACTGTGGACAGTCAGTATGAGGGTCAACCATACTGACTATGGGAAGTCAATATGAGGGCTAGCTATACTGACCTTGGAAAGTCAGAATAAAAGCCTCTACATTTAAAGCATGAGCTATTTGAAAGACATCGAAGCTCGGTCAGACTTAGGCATAAAACAACCCAAGTGAAAGTCGTACGAGGTTATCCAAACTTGGATCCCTCAGACTAAAAATTTAGTCTGAACTGTTGGAGTAGAGCAAAATAGAACCAGACCTACGACATGGGCTACGATTGGAGAATATCTTCCATGAGTCAAACGACCGGATTTATGTGTCTAACGGACAGAAATTCAAAATGTCGGAGGAAGTCCTCTATAAATAGGACCCAACTTCAACCTTAAACAGGTTAACAGTTTTTAACGACTGAACCAAATAGATTTATTCTCACTCTAAGAAGATCGTTCTGTAAAGCCATCTCTCTACTCAAACTCTCTGAGTTTTCGTGTTTCTTAACACGAGACTTGAGTCTCTGACTCAAGTTATTACTCCGTGCTATCTTCTCCTAGCACGAGGCTGAAGCTTTTCTTTGGTGAATACATCTTTCCAAGATATATAGTAGTCAATTTCCTAGTTTGGGATACTGATTCTCACGGGCGTATGCCAACCAACTGAGTTCTTGGAAGAACAGCAAACATCCAACCACTGGGAAGAAGGCTGTGGGGTGTCATCCTCACTTCAACCTTAAGACTAAGTCCGCAAGGAGTTCCTAGGCGAGTGCCATAGCTGACCGAAAGACGGAGGTGCCGACGAGCTGTGTATAGATTGTAAGGAGGCTTGTACTTACTTAGTGAATTATCCAGACCTTGGTTCTGAAGAGTGGATGTAGGATTTTAGATCCGAACCACTATAAATATTGTGTGTTCTTTACTACTTTATTTATATTCCTGTCTTGTTTTGTTTCACAAACTGACTGTTGAAATACTTGTCCAAGTATTGAAGAGTATATTCTGTGAAACTAACTTAACAAGAACAGACCTAAGCTTAAGTCTTCTACACATTAAACTGACTAACCTCTGTTTATCTGAACAAGTGCAAGTGTCTTAATTATTGCTTCCCCTGCATATTCTAACCTTCTGCTACACGTATTTGTACTCTGATTTTGGAACCAACAGATGGGTAACACTTTCTAACACTTACTCATGCCATATAGTTGCATTAGTTATTAGTATTGGGCTATGCTAGGTTTAGTTGTAGGTTTGCATGTTTGCGTGTGTATGTGCACCCGACTTTGACTTGAGATTCAATCATGATGAATACGTGAAGTTTCAACTTTACTTGAGTCGATGATATGGAAGAATCACTGAGATGGAGGCATGTTTAGATTGAACTTTTGCATTGCTCTAGTTTGTGTTCTGTGGCATTGAGATTTTATATTATGAGTGGTTAGATTGATAGTGAGATGACTAGAACTTGCATCCATTCTCTAGCTACTCTTGCATAAGCTTTAGACTAGAAACTGATATTAGGCCATCGATTCGTAGTTCCTACCTTGCATAGTGGAGTATAAGGTGTTTATGTGATGGGTATTTACCTTTTGTTCCATTGTTTCCCGTGATTGAGCCTATTTTAGAGATTCCTTTGATATGATTTGGAACAGGTTTGGGGGGGGGGGGGGGGGTTGAGTGAATTGAGGGTAAAGATGGATGTTGTAAGGTTGGGTGTTGAGAATCTGTTCTAATAAGTATCCCTATTGAAAGGCATAAAAAGAAAAGTGAGAAAAAGCTATGAATTGGAAAGAAAGAAGAGGAAGATGAAGAAAAAAAAAAGAGGTGCAAGTCAAGAAAAAATGAGCACCTACAAAAAAAATATTTGGGGAGATGCGAAAAGTTTACATGCAAAATGCATGGTGAAAAGAAAAAGAAAGAAAGAAAATGTATGTGAATGTCTTGGGATTGGTTGAATGAGGATCATTTGTTGGGGGTTACGGGTATTTGATGGAGATTAGTCTTTATAGCCCAAAACAACCCACCATTAGTCAACTATGTTATCACCAAAATAAAGACCTTGATTTTAGAATTAAGTTCGTTGTAGTATCATGGTGAGATATGATGTAGGCTTATGGAAATCAAACTTGATATCTTGTGAACGAGTGGTTTGTCCCTAGACACAATAGAGAGTGTGCTTTCTTGTTTAATCCACTTTGTCGAGAGGTTCTAGTCTCCTATATTAACCAATGCACAAATAAAAGTGATAATCTCGTTTAATTGGGACATGCAACATTGATTTGATGATCTATGAGGCATTGCACTAAGTGAAGTGATAACTTTGTTGTGTTTTGATAAAGGACAAGCAAAGGTTCAAGTTTGGGGGTTATGACATGTGTGTGAAAAATATACTTTTTGTGTGCTTGTTTGTGATATATTGTGAGCAATTCATATGCATTTCGCCAACATATTGATGGATTAGTATACTGAAAGCATTATGATTAGTATATTACGTACAAGGTTTTTTTGTTAATATACTGGGAATCACGAATGTTGTATGTTCATCTTTTGTCTGAATTAACAAACATGTATCGCAAACGCTCTTATCCTCTTATCTCGTTGATAGAGAGATCATACGGTATGTAGTATATCACAGAAGATCGTACGGATTGCTTGACCTAACGAGATATAAACAGTTATCACTACTAAGACAGTCCCAGGCTAGACTGTCAGTATAGGCTGCAACATACGCGGTAATAAGCAGCTTATCCTGGTTGCTTGTTATGATTGTTGGGTTTTACCGTGAACCGAATCACCAAAACCAAATGAACCGGATCGGATCTATGGATATTGCTCACAATTAAATTACTCAAAAACCTAGCATGCTCATATGAATTTAATACGAGATTGTGGATTGAGAGATTATCGTAATTCTGTAGGGTCTGTACCGATCTTTTGCGTTTGAATTCCAAACTTCAATTCAACCACGCAAATCGAATTTGTCTGCGGAAACAAAAATTAGCAACCCTAATTTCAAGACAAAATCGAAAACAAAGAAAGGGGAAAGAAGAAATCCGTTGTTCTCCAGATCAGGTCTTCAGATCTGTGTCCCGGTGCTGTTCAGATCTACAACTGGTGAGGACTCCGTAGATCTGTGGCTTGAGCAGGACCAGAATTCGAAAATTCTCCTCCTTCTCCCTTGAAGTCGGCGCCCCCTCTCTCACTCTCTAGATCTAGGGTTTTTCAAATTGTGTTATGAAGTGGCTAGGGTTTCAGAGAGTGAGAGGTCTATTTATAGACCTAGGGTTATAAAACCCTAATGGGCTCCTGGGCTCAATTCAGCACACTTATTGGGCCAGACCTGGGACCTAATGCAAATAATAAAGTGGGCCTATAAATTAATTAATTCCCATGTCCACAACCCAGGACACAATTAATTAATTAATATTAATTCTTTTTCACCACAGAATTAATACTGACCTACCCCTTTATTACCACGTTGTGAGAACGGGTTGCATTAATTGAGAATCCCCATATTTAAGGTTACCGGACATCCATTAATTAATCGGAGCCTCTGACAAGCTCTAACTACAATTAATTAATATCTTATAATTCCTGAGTAGTACCACTCAAACCTTATCACTTGTGCCTGAACTTAATCAGCCTGCAGGACTTTGGCACGATCAATGTTATTGAGCTCCTTAGGGAATGTCCCCATCCTATTACTCGGATATGGTTACCTAAGTTCAGTCTCAGGCGGTACTACACGAACTACTGTTACCCATGATGCGGATATACAAGCGCGCTGTGTTGGCTCTCCACCATGGCAAGTCAAAGCAACAGTCAACCCGTGCAAACCCCTGAACCTTCGTTAGGGTTTGGACTCAATCAATATAACGAGATCTTTTATTCGCTGATGTCAGACAGACGAATATATCTCACTGCGGTCCATCAATACGCCACCTCTGCGTACCAGCATGTTAAGTAACCAAGACAGACTACTTATTCCGACAATGCCGCAGCCATCCGGACAGACGTATCCTCATACGCTGTCTCGGTTGTGATTATGTTTATGTCTCACTAGGTCAAGTGATCATACTGTCTTCTGTGATCTACAACACGCCGTATGATCGTCCCTATCGGTGAGACAAGAGGATACCATTGTTCATACATGTACGATTGTTAACAAATAGGAGAAATAAACCGTTGTATACACATTGTAATAAATACTTTCAGTATACAAAACCCATAAATGATGGCGCGTGCGGTACGCATTGATAGAACCTAAGTTAAGATTGATTCCTTTATCAGACATTAGAGAAATCTTGATCTTGATGGATTGATGGAATCCTTAGCCTAATGAAGGTACGGAGGTATATATAGATTTTTGCATAACTTTGAGTACCTATGGTGGAGAGTCTTTGTTGCACTCGCATATCTGTATATTGGGTGGTAGCAGTTTGTATATGACTTTCTATGACTAAAACTAGGTATCCATATCCAGTATAGGATGGTGACATTCCTTGAGCAACTCAAAAGGTTCATTATGCTAAAGTTTTGCAGGCTGATTAAGTTCAATCATAAGTAAAAAGGGTTGAGTGGATTGACTCAGGAATAAAGATATTAATTGGTTTTGGAGCTTGTTAGAGCTCAATTCAATTAATGAATGTCCGTACTTCAAATATGGGAATAAACTGAGACCATGAAACCCACTCCTCATAATGTGGTAGCAAAAAGGTAGGACAATATTGATCATCTGGTGGCATGAATCAATATTAATTAAGTAATTATAGTATGGGTTTAATATGAGAATTAATTAATTGATAGGCCTTCTTTGTTTTTTGCATTCTGGTCTCTGGTCTGGCCCATGAAAAGCTCAAGCCCATTTGAGATCATATTTCTCCTATGAATACCCCCTGGTTCTCAGATCATAATACACCACAAGATCATAAATTTCCAAGTAGCAAACCAGAGATTGGGAGTTGCAAGCAGGCGTTTTGTGATCTGAGAAAGGGAAGAAAATTCTGCTTCTCGATAGGCACATAATCTGGAGGGAATCTTCACCGGATATCTAGATCGGAGCAAGAGATACAGATCAGACCAGGAGGATCTTTTTCATCTTTCTCTCTCTTCAATTTCAAAATTAACTAGGTTAATTTCAGAGATTTAATTCTTTCACCTTGTAGGAATAAATCTTGTTGCGCAAGAAAGAGGATTAAAAACTAAATCCTAGCGCAACCAGTTCAGAGTTCATAAAATCAAGGTATTCCGCAATAACCATTCTATGCATTTAAATCGGAGGATGCTAGGATTTATTATTGGCATAGCAATTTATTTTAGATATCCAATATTCAACCTGAGTTATATTTTGGCAATTTGATTTGCACAAATCCCTTCACATATCATATGTTTTATATATATTTGATGTCACTTTTAGATATTTTAGTGTTTTGATGTGTGTACGGATGAAAGTGAGCACAAAACTACCAGTTTGAGTCATTTTTCTAGGCATTTCGACCCAAATGGAGCTTTGTGAGGAGATGATTTCGACCCAAACGGAGTGTTGAGGGCTGAAAAGGAGGACAGAGCCGAATTTCGATCAAAATATTTGTTATTTCAGCCGAAATCTTACTGCTCTGGACCAAGTGTAGAACACAGGTGAATTTTGATCAAAATCTATCGGATTTCGGTTGAAATCTATACTTGGCCAAAATTATGGAAGCCGGACATAGAAGAATTTCAACCAAAATCAGCAAGGATTTCGGTCGAAATTGATCTGGAATTTCAAAATTCTGGAGCAGAGGCTCATTTCGAGCAAAATCGAGATCATTTTGGACTAAATGTGGGCTCGAGAGCTAACTATAAAAGGACAATAAAAGAAAACATTTGAGACTTTTGGCGATTATTTTACAAAAACACTTCCAGCAACTGTTCTTACTCTATTCTTAACAAAATTAAGAGTCATTTACTACCCAATTGAAGAAAATATTGAAGATCAAGGCATATGATTCAACAATTGGGGAAATTTATCTATCATTTCTTTACCATGTAATAAATATTTCAATTCTTGTAATTTAATTTGAACAAAATACAAGGTATGAGTAGTTAATTTCCTTTTAGCATATATGATTGGATATGTGATGGATACTTTGGATTGATTGAATTCTTTCTTATTTCTCCTTTGATGTTTGCATTATTCTTGAGCTTAATATCATTCAAACATTGTAGGTTAGTGCCAGGTGTTTAATAGATTGACGAGTAGGTTGTAGCCAACACGCAGGCTTAGTTGTCAAGAAAGTTTAATGCATATGTGTAGAGATCGACTCTAGAGAGAAATGAATGCACATAGGTCAGTAATTAACATGCCTTTGGGAGTGTCTTAGGTTTTGACAATGTAGAGTTCGAAAGACCTAAGTCATCTACGATTTTCTCGCCAGTGCAAAGGGGGTAAACCACTCTAGGGTGGATCGATCAACTTAATTGTGAGTAAAACTTGTTTGCCGAGATTCGATTGTCCAAGTATATGTCAATTATAATATTCTCTCCTATATCATGATTTTCCTATTTTGGTTGTATTTCTTTGTGTGCTTACTTTTTTGTGAATTATTGGATATTGTGTGTTGTTTTTAGATTGTTTAGTTGTTTTGAATTCCATTGCATTGTTGATTAGTTGCTATAGTTATTTTGAATATTGCCTTGTTAAATTCTCAACTCCACTTTTGTATTGTGCTTTGATATTGGAAACCTTAATAGTAACAAGTACTGAATTGTGGGCGAATAGAGTTCTCTCAGTTCGATAATTTTACTTGATATACAACGACTATTAAGGTATTTGTTGTTCAAATAAATACCACATAAGTCTTTGTGTCTAGCATTTTTTTGACATGATGGTAAAAACGGTTGAAATTATTATGAATACTATTTATTTTTGATGATATGTAAAAACTATATGTCATTCGTGTTGTATAGAGCTAACTAGACTAAAACTGGAATTAGAATGTAATATATTGTATAAGCTCTTGATTTGTAATAGTTTAGGCCCATAACTTGAAGAGCTAAAGATAAAAGACCGACACCAACTAAGGTTCATAGCTAATTTTCCAAAACTTGTAGAATAATAGGAAAACTAACAGTTTAGGAGGAACTAGTAGTTTAGAAGATTCTACGAAGAATTAGTTTAGCAGAATTTATTAGCTGATACTTTATTCAATCAGCTAACTCTTCGAGAAAACAACTAACATAAAGTCGGACAATTCTAGTTGTCTGGAAGAAAACTGAGACCAAGCAAAAGAGGAAATTTTAATACTCACTCAAAGAAATTCTTCCTAGAACGGGATACTATATTTAATAGTCAAACAAACTAGTATTATTCTTAGGTTTAAAGATGCAAATCTATTGACCACTGGATAAAAGACGAAAATTTCGCAAAATCGTACAAAGTCATACAAATGGATACCTACAATCAAATTACTACGGCTATAACTCGTAAGAATGGACCTTTTGCAAATCCATTCACTCATGTATTCACAATTTCTCTCAAGCTTTTAAGCTTCCTGAGTCATTTGCAGTCCATAATTTGTATTTTTTCTAAGTATCAGATGATCTAAGATCTGTAACTGCTTTGCTACAAAGATTCCGAGAACTTCAAACGTCCGCTTGAGAAGAACATACATTCAACAATCAATGTTTGTTGAAGAGAACCAAAATCTTAAATAATCAGCTGACAAGAAGGCCTAGTAGTTAGTGTAAGTCTCCTGTTAGAGAACATTTAAAGTTAAATTGTGTTTGAATACCGTAGACAATGGAGAATAGTGATTTCATTTCGTGGAGGAAGAAGAGTCAGCGTAGGAATAATTGGCTCATGAATCACTAGATTTCCTATCATATTCATGCTTTCATATTAATTTCTTTTTAACATTTAATTGTTTTTAAAACCCAACAAGTGATCTCAATTGTTGGCGTACACTTGTAACTTGAATTCTAAACTTGATCGGCTAATAAGTTTTGCAACTACCAACTTATTCTTTTTGAGTCACATGAGAATTTAGATTTTGGGCTGACTACACGCGCCCACACGCTTACGTACCTCGTGCACTCTAATTTAGGACCAACAAATACTGATGAAATAAAAAAATAATAAATTTTTATTATTTAAATTGATTTATATATAAAATTTGTAATGTATTTTAGATTTTCTTTTTTAAAATAATAAATATTAAGTATATGATTTTGAAGAATAAGAGAATGAGAATTGTTATAAGAAATCTTATAAAATTATCATGTGTAAAAGCAATATTATGACCCAATAACTGAAAGATTAAGGTTGTGGTCGTGAATTTTTTAGAATAAATTCGAATTCCAATGAATTAGTTGATTGACACCCTAGAAAAATATAATAAATAACCTAATTTCAATCAGCTTTAAAAATCAGAGTTTGTCAATTAATAGTCCACAGTAAAATTAGTTATGTAGTACTGTTTCTGCCCTAATTGTCACGATCGTCCCAAATTATTCTTGAAACCTATTTGTTCCCTATATCTGTGCTGATTTTTATATAATTTTTTAGCGGAGACTTTTTATTAATTGTACTAGCCTTATTATAATTCTCAATTGTCATTTTAATTTCATCTTCGAAACTTCAGAAAAAAGCTCTAGGTTCTAAAATATCCAAACACTAGGAATTCAATTGAATAATGAAGGGCGTGATTTAGATTTATCTAAATAAAAGACTACCACTCTTATCTATTCAACAAATCCAATAATAGAACTTCACTCACCAAATTAATTATATTATATATTATGTATTAATTCTAACTATGATATAGATTATTCTCTATGTTATATATCCAGAAATACTATAAATTTTAGAAAATAAAAAGAATTATATCAAAAAACAAAGTGAAAAAATAGGATTCTTGATTTAAAAAATTCACCCATAAAATTTAATTAGTGAAGATGTAATGAGTTTAAAAAAAATATTGTTAATATAAATTTATTGATATTATTATTATTATTTAAAATAAAGATGAAATTAATGGTAATGTGATATTTTTGTGAGAAAAATTGACTATTGTAGTTATATTCAATTTTTAATATATTGGTAGATATCATATTTAGGGGCGAGCAACGGGCGGTTTGGGTTGAAAACCGAACCGAACCCACAAAATTGTGAAACCACAAATTTTCAAAAACTCAACCCAAACCGTTCGAATGAAAATATTGTAATCGAACCGTAACCAAGCCAAACCGAATCATCGGTTTCAGTTCGGTTTCGGTTTTAACCGAAAATTCTTAACATTTTTCATAAAATTGCTAAATTAACACAATTTAATGCAATAAGAAATCACTATCCACAAATATAATAAAAATAAAAATCCACAATTCACAAATATAATACATAATCATAAGTTTAGCAAATAAAAATATTAAACGTGATTCAATCAAAATCCACAGTGCCGTGGAGAGGAGCAGCGTGAAGCTATGAACGTGCGGTTACTGTTAGGGTAACATAATAAGGTTTGGTTTGTTACGTTTATATTTTGTGATTTGTAGAAAATAATCCTAATAATTTATATTGAATATATAATAATATTAATAAAAAATTTAATAATTTATTTAGGTATATAAATGTCGGTTCGATTCGGTTAAAATCACACCCAAACTGAACCGAACCGATAACCCGAAAGTTTTCTAAAATTTAACTCAAACCTAAACCGCATATATTTTCAAACCAACTCAAACCGCCCGAAATCCGAAGGTTCGATTTGATTTGCGGTTTTTGATTCGGTTTTGCTCACCCCTAATCATATTATTCAATGATAATAAACATACGATCCTAACGAGAGTTAAAAAAGAATGGATTTGATCCATTAGATCTCTGTAAATTAATGGTTGATATACAATCAAACAGTAACTGTAGCACAATAAGGTATCATATTAATCAAGCAACAACTAAAAACAAAATCAAGCTATTGCTCGATTGTATTTTTGTTGTTGCTTGATTGTATATCAACCACTTATTTATTTAGATTTAATAAATAAGATTCAAGCTTTTTTTACATGATCCCTTTTTTCTCTCTCTCTCTCTCTCTCTTTATATATATATATATATATATATATATATATATATATAGAAGGAATCATGTAAAAAAAATCCTCTTGTAAGAAAAAAGAATGAATCTTATCCATTAGATCTAAATAAATCAATGGTTGATATACAATCAAGCAACAACAAAAAACATAATAGATCAATTGCTTGATTGTGTTTTAGTTGTTGCTTGATTAATATGATACTTGATTGTGTTACAGTTGCTGCTTGATTGTATATCAACCATTGATTTACTGAGATCTAATGGATCAAATTCATTGTTTTTTCTCACAAGGGATTTTTTCTCGCCTGATCCGCTCCCTATATATATGTATATATATATATATATATGTATACATATATATATATATATATAGTTGTGATCATATGTTACACATCTTCCAAATTTTATATGAGACCATATCTCATCTATTGATTTTTTTGATTATGTTGCTTAGATCAAATTGAAAATTAAAATTTTTTTATTTTTATTTCCTTAACAATCAGTTATTAGGGATCATTTAGTAAATGTATAATATTGCTAACCTAGCACCTTAACATCTTTCTTTTCTCTCTCTCCCCTCTCCAACTCCCTCTCTCTCAAGTAAACTCCATCTTTTTTCTTTTCTTTTCTTTCTCTCTCTTCTCCCACTCCCTACCTCTCACCAATTTGAGGACTCCATCTTTTTTTTTCTCTCTTTCTCTTTCTCTCTCCTCTCCCACTCCCTCCCTCTCCAAATCAACATGCCTTAAAGTATTGAAGAAGTTTTAGTAGATTTTAAGGGTTGAAGAGCTGGACTTATCAAAGCATTAACTACAAATTTCATTTTTTGTTTTTTTTTCTTGTACGCGCAATTCTATTTTTTTTTGGTGTGTTGGTATTGTTGGTCTGCTTTCTCAACTTGTTTTATTGTAGCCGAAGTCAGTGGCTGCACAAGCAAGATACCACAGGCGGCGCGCTCTCCTTTCCTCGACAGCGACGGTGGTGGCATGGTACAGCGTGATCGCCAATAGTTGGGAGGAAGGGCTGCATGCAATTCGCAGAGGTTGGGGACATAGGCGATACATAACAATTGCTAGAGAAGTTATCCATGGAAGTTTGACAGCACAACCTTTATTTTGAGTTGCAGTTTTTAACCATGTAGATGTTACATTATTTGTATGATAGTTGATGCATTATTTATTATTTATCTACTACATTATCTGTTATAGCGTGCTTTATTTTATTTTTTAATACGAATTCAGTTTTTGTATAATATTGAAATTGTAAACAAATAATGTAGCATATTTGTCGTAGATAATGCAACACTCAAAACTTAAATAATGTTCCAATTTGTCTATTATTTCGCACACATCATATACTTGTATCAAGGACCAGATGAGCTGAGAGAAAAATACGCAACACATTCCATAATGTACCATTCAGTGGACATATGATGTACGAAAAATACTACGGATAATGTACCACTAAGAACAAAATAATGATACAATATTTTTAAATATATCGTTATATTATCCTTTGTATTATGTTACTTTATTTAATTTTAGCTATTAAATTATTTACTTTTAATACAAATATATTATTTTTAATATATATAATAGGGATTTCGTTGAAAGATAATTAAATTATCTTTAATTTGATATATTATACATGAAAAAATAATTTAAATTAAGTAAGTTATAATTATTTAAAGTTTTATAGAAATTCTAAAGGAGAGAGAAAAATACAATTTTGGGAGATTTGATCCGTGTTGCACGTTTACAAATCCCTGGGCCTTAAAATTACCATTCTACCCAAATAATGTAGCAAATTTCATTACATAATACACCGAAAATTTTTCTTTTTCAAATTGAATCTAGATCACCCAAATTTTAATCTAATGGTCAAATTTTGAACTCATATAACATATGGGGGATGGGTAACCATAGAATGCAACCCTATATATATATATACACACACACACAGTGAAGTTGGTGAGAAAAAGTCTCTCGTGAGAAAGGAAGAACGATGCTTGATTATGTCTACAATATTGCTTCATTGTGTTATTTTGCTCGTTGTTTGATTGTATTTTAGTTATTGCTTGATTGCATATCAATCATTGATTTATTTAAATCCCATGAATAAGATTCATTCTTTTTTCTCATGGAGGGATTTATTCTTATTTGATCCCTTCCCTATATATATAGTGGTGATCATATGAGAAATGTCGTTAGTATGATTAATGAAAAATACTACATTTTCACATCAAAATATTGCATTTTTAACATCAAATTCTTGCATTTAAAAAAATCTTCATTTTAACATCAAAATCATGCATTAAGACTTGTTTCATTTTATCTTTAATATTCTTCATTTTAATCTTTGATTCCTTCACTGAATTTTTATATCATTGTATCTTTTGATTGTTCACTTTTATCTTAAATTTAGTTCATTGTTTATTCTCATTTCTCATACTAACGACATTTCTCACCTTGAACACTGCTATATATATATATATATATATATATATATATATAGGGATGCGATCCAGTGAGAACCACTCTTACCATAAGAAATAAGAACCAATCTCGCCATTGATTTTGATGAATGAACGCTCAGGATTTTACTAAAATTTTCGGTCATTATATCTCAAAAAACTTGCATTATAGGGTATTTTTGTCATTTTGTACTTATTTAAGATTCTGTTTGCATATTCTATCTCGACATTCATTATATATCTAACAAACTTGCATTATATACCTAGGAAACATACATTAAATACATAACATTCATTATATACCTAACAAACATTTTCCTACGTTATAATATGATATTACTCTTATTTTAGAACAATATTACTATCATTATACGACATTGTTTCCTCTATTATATATAATATTACTTTTATTTTAGAAAAAAATTATATTGCCTTCATTATAATGCATATGTTATTATTATATAATAATAAGTGTAAATATAATGATGAATGATGTTTTCGCTGAAATAAACATGTTGCATTTTATCTATCATATTCTGCATTATATACTATAACTTCATGCATTATATTGTACAACTGCATTCATTATATAAGAATTCGTGTAATGTTACGAAAATTATGCATGTTATACATGATATTACTTTTATTTTAGAGAAAATTATATTACTTTCATTATAATGCATATGTTATTACTATATAATAAATAACAAGTGCAAATATAATGATGAAATGATGATTTCGCTGAAAAAACATGTTGCATTTTATCTATCATATTTTGCATTATATACTATAATTTCAAGCATTATATTGTGCTATTGTATTCATTATATAACTTCAAGCATTATATTGACCTCGACATGCATTATATACCTAGCAAACATTCATTATATACCGAACAAACATGCATTATATAATATAGTAATATACATTTATATAATATAACAAAAAATACATAATTAAAAACAAGTAATATATGATCAACTTTTATAACAACTATGGTATTATCTACAGTATGCAAAGATAATGAATTTTTTTTTGATCTTGCAGGAAAAAAGTTATTGCATTTTATCTATCATATTCTGCATTATATAATATAACTTCATGCATTATATTGTGCAACTCCGTTCATTATATAAGAATTCGTGTACTGTTACGAGAATTATACATATAATCACTAATTTTCATTTTTTACGATGATTTTTAAATCGAAACATATGCAATAGGGATTTCGTTTAAAAGATAATTAAATTACCTTTAATTTGATATATGATACATTAAAAAATAATCTAAATTGAAGGAGATATGATCATTTAAATATTTAGGATGATTTTAGAGGAGAGAGAAAAAAAATTACAAAATTACCCTTTAATGCAAGTTTCACTACACTATAATGCAGACGGGATTTATTTAGTCTTGAGCGTTGGATCATCAATTGGATGGCCGAGATTAGTTCTTATTTTCACATGGTAAGGAGAGTTCTCATATGATCACTCCCCTATATATATATATATATATAGAGTTGCGTTCATTTCTGAACTAAGTGTTGTGAATGAACAATGAACATATATTCAACCTTTGATTTATTTAATCCAGCGGCTAATATGATGACATGTGTCAATTAAATAATGATTTTTTACTTCATTAAGGGTAGTATAGGTATTGTATTATAATTTAATTTTTGAACGGTTATTAACTTTGGTAACTGCATTATTTACTCAATCTTTGATTTGTTTCATATCTTTTTTAAGATTTGATTGTACGATCCTTTTTTAACTACTTCCATTAATTTTTGTTCACATCATCGTCGTTATTCGACATTCGTTCCCCCTTTTTTTTTGCGCCATTTTTTCATAAAATACTATGAACGACATACCAGGTATTTTTTTTTATTTGTAGTTTTATTCAATTCTTGTTCGTTTTCACGTATAATTTTATATTCTTCATTCGTATCATTTTTTATACTTATGTCGTCGTTTTTTTTTGTACTCGTATGTACGTATTATTTTTTTTTTGTTTTTTCTGTGATGTTCCATATCGTTTTTTATGAATTCAATATTGCATTAATGTTTATTTGTTTTTTGATCAGTTATGAAGTTTCAGTTTTTTTCTTATTGAATGCGAATGTGTGTAAAGTAGTATTTAGATATGAGGGTAGTTTTTTGACTTTTAAATACTTAATGTATTCGTAGTAGTTTTTGTATCATTATCATAAAGTTAACATATCATTTTTCTGATGATTAAGTGTCATTAATATATTTTTGATTTTTTTTTTCAGATTCTTATGGTTCTGTCATTAGTGACTCACAAGGTAATGTATAATTCGTCATTTACTCAATTAATCATATCATTAATAATCATTTGCATTATCATTATTTTTAAATAAATGCATTTGTTTTTATATGTTGTATTGTTTTGTAAACAAATCAATGTTCATAATTAATTAATTTTTTTTCATATATATTTTGTTATGTTTCAGTCTTATTTGCTTCTATTTGTGATGATGCAATAAAACCTCATGAAGGAAAATGCTTTAGGAGCCTAGACGAGGCAATGAAATTTTATGAAGATTATGCTTCTAATGTTGGTTTTGATACGCGTATCTATGGCAGCAAGAATGTTGATAATATAGTTACATGGAGATACGTTGTTTGTACTAGGGAAGGGAAGAAACATACTGTTCAGGATGATATTGAGAATGCTCGTGATGGATATATAAACAAGCGCAGACGAAGGTCTATTAGGTGTGAGTGCAAAGCTAGGATTGTGTTCAAATAT
This sequence comes from Plectranthus barbatus, assembly GCA_026898455.1. NCBI lineage: Eukaryota > Viridiplantae > Streptophyta > Magnoliopsida > Lamiales > Lamiaceae > Plectranthus > Plectranthus barbatus. Next base: position 26,440 of record JAPKLW010002243.1, read on the forward strand.
GTTTCAGATTCAGGTTATGTAGTTGACAAGTTTGTTGAGCTGCATAATCATGAAATGGTTGCTGTTGAACACAAGCGTTTTATGAGGGTTAACAGAAAGCTTGATCCTATGCATCAAGAATTTATTGTAGATTGTGTAAAGGCTACAATTGGTCCCACTCTTACTTATAAATTGTTAAATGAGTTGCTTGGGGGGTATGATAACGTTGGATGCACTGTTGTCGATGTGAGGAATTTTACTCGGGATATGAAGGCGTTTATTGAGGGTTCTGATGCGCAAATGCTTCTAAATGAGATGAGTAGGAAGAAAGAATTGTCTCCATCGTTTTGTTACGAGTTCGAGGTAGATAATGAAGACAAGTTGAAAAGGTTATTTTGGTGTGATGATACTTCAAGGAATAACTATCATATTTATGGTGATGTGGTTGCTTTTGATACAACATACTCGACCAACAAGTAAGTCAAATTTATTAAATTCAACTTATTTTATTGTTCACGGTTCTTATTATTATTTATATTTATATGTATCATTTTTTAATACATTTTATCATTTTTATATTTTTTTCGAAATTTTTTCATAAATTTTTCAGGGATATGCTGTTTAATAATGTTTTATATTTGTAGGTACTGTATGATTTTTGCACCGTTTACAGGAAAAGACAACCACGAAAAGCCTGTGACTTTTGCATCTGGCTTAGTTTCTAAAGAGGATGCTGACTCTTTTTCTTGGCTTTTTACAAAGTTTACTGAGTGTATGGGAAATCATCCTAGAATGATCATTACGGATCAAGACCTTGGAATGAAAGCTGCCATTGAACGTGTTATGCCAGAAACAAGACATCGATGGTGCATGTGGCATATTATGATTAAGTTGTCGGAAAAGGTTTCTAAAGAGTTGCATGCTAACGAAGATTTTCGTAGGCTTATCAAGTCTTGTGTTTGGTCAGATCTTATTGAGCCTGAAGAATTCGAAGAGGCGTGGAGTGATGTTATGAGTACATTTGGTATTACGGATGTAGATTGGTTTAAGGTTATGTATAGGAATAGATCTTTCTGGGTACCTGCTTACTTTCGTGATTTTCACATGGGTGGCGTAATGAGGACCACGTCTATTTCTGAGTGTGAAAATAATTTTTTCAAGAGGTACACAAAATCTCGTGCCAATATTATTGAGTTCATTATGGGGTTTAACCATGCTCTCGAGGCTCAGCGTCATCAAGCATGTAATTTGGATTTTATGGATCAAAATATGGTTGCAGTGATGGCCTGCGGTGTTGCTATTGAGAGGTAGGCTGCAAGCATCTATACAGATTCTATCTTTAAGAATGTTCAGGTTGAACTGGTCGATGCATCATTTTATTGTAGAATTGTTGGGCTGAACATTGATGGGAATGTTGAACATTTTAAGGTTGTTGATGGCATGCGTAAAACTTATGTTGTTGTATATGACTCGACTGCTGATACTTATTCTTGCGAATGCAAGATGTTTAGTCGCATAGGGTTGCTTTGCAGACATTTTTTTTTCGTTTTGAGGAACAAAGAGATTAGTGTTATACCAGATAAATACATTGTGCGAAGATGGCTGAAGACGGCTATTGTGAAATCTGGACATGATGCTGAAACTGATATTCATAGCGTTTCGAGTGTTGTTCATGACAGGCAGAAGATAAAGAACAAGGTGTATTCTACTTTCTTCGGTCTTGTGCTAAAAGTTGATGGAGACGCTGATAAGATGTCATCATTACTATCCACTTTGCAGGATGCGGAGAAGTCGTTTGGAGTTTTAGATAACTGTGGTACATCTTTGGTACAGAAGAAGATCATTCAAGAATTTTATGGCCATGAGAAACCTGACAATATTAGTGTTCATCCGCCTAATGTTGTTAAAACAAAGGGCAGCGGTAGTTGAATTATATCTCGGATTGAGAAAATGAGGAAGGATATGGAAAAACCTTTCAGAAAGTGCAAAAAGTGTGACAAGTTGTGCAATCACGATTCGAAAAACTGTGATAAAATGAAAAATCTTGAGAAGCAGAAGGGTTGATTTTAATTTGGTTTTTTGAGTATTTATACATTGTAGTACGATTTTTTTAGTTTTTTTCCTGATTTGTATATCATTGTTTTAGTTTTTAAGTTATACTACTTTGTTTTTCTGAGTTAATTTATATCATGGTATGCTTATTTAAATTTTTTTTTCTTGGTACTTGATTATAATTGCTAGTTCCTTTATCATTATTGTTGTTTATTGGTATCATCAATTTTCACTTTGTTTATCATTATTTTCTTTGTCTTCTGAAATATAGTTAGTATTTAAAATGTAATATTATCAACGAAATTACAAGAATCATATGTGGTATCTATGTTATTAGCTTAATTGGAGTTCGTATTATCTTGACATAATACTCTGTAATTATGGTTTAATTAATCTTATTCGTTGATACTTTAATTTTTTCACATCATGATACTTGATTCTAACTACTTTTTCATTTAGCATTATTCTTATATGTTGGTATCATCATTATTCATGTTGTTTATCATTAAATTGTTTGTTTTTTCAAATATTGTAACTTTTTGAAATAAAATATTATGAATGAACTACAGTGTGATTATGTACTGATATACATTTGTGTATATTGGAAACATAAATTATAAAAGCACAATACATTTAGAAATTTTGATGCAAAATTCAAATCACTACATAGTTTAAAAAGTTCAATATTTAAACAAAATACGATTCAGTGAAATTGTTTCTAAAACCACACAAAAGCATAAATAACTTTGTCACCACAACATTCACAGTCTAACCCTGAATTTGGAGTAAGTCATTAACAAACTTTCCAACATCCACCTCACTACTCTCTTCCTCAGCTTCGATGTATTCTTGGCTTTCTTTTTCATTTTTCAGTGCACAAGCATTATTTGGAGACAAGAGAAGTGTGCACGTATATTTGGCTCGTAGATATCGGTAGACTACCTTGCTTCTTTTTGGTAAGCATTCACACCAATCCGACTCTTTCTCACCGTTATACAACTGCATATGTCGCATCATCAGAATGGCATAGTCGCGCTTGTTGACCACTGTCTCAGTAAACAAATTCATTCTTTTGGGTTTAACCTTCTCCAAACCTCTACATATGTTGCTGAGATGTAGATCCACCATGTACTTTTGGAAAAACTTACTCTGCATTTTTCAGAAAATAAGTCATTTGATAAGTGTATTTTTATAAATTCAACAATGTATATTTAAAAAAAAATACATGTAATTTTAGTATTAATACCAGTTTCTGCAGTGTATTGTGGTATGCACCAATATCATTTGTTCCGGTATCATCGTATTCGTAATCTATCACTGAAATCCTCTTTGGCTTCAAGTTAATCGCAACTATGTACCACTTTTCCTTCTCAGAAATAGGGAAATTTACCTGTCATTCAAAAAGTGTAATATTAAATGACATTCTTTGTTAAAATTAATGATACGTACTATGGAGAAAAATGACAAAAACAGTGACACATATGAGGACTTACAGTTTCAATATTCTCCCAGTTGAAGAACGGAATTTTTTGGACATATTCAGTCATCATTGCTGAGAATTCCTTGGAAGCAGAATTATCAGAAGTATTTTCAGAAACCTCCACAACAGCTTTGATCTGAATTTTATTGAAATGTTGTGGTCAATATTTATTGATAAGTTTCTCTGGAAAAATATATATTGTAAAATATAACTTACACTGATTGTAGCAGAAACAAACAATTTTTTTGAGACCTTCCTCTTACTGCTGTTATCAACTGTGGAAAGATGGCTACTCCATGCATCAACAACTGATGTTGCTATCATTGAGTTCATGTCCATTGTCAGGATATCTGATTTCTTCACCTCCACAATATCGTCGTCATATAGAAGATTATCCCTAGTGATCAGTTTTGTATAGTAGATATATCAGCATGAATTTAAATTATTTAAAGTATGTTTGTTGTAAGTGTTGTTACTTACTGGTCATCTTTTTTGGTTCCCTGAATCCAGTATAGAATATGCTTCTCATTTGTGCTCATTGTTTCTTCTTTAGGTGCAGGCTTTGTATTGTAAGGGGAACATAATGCTGGTCCCTTCTTCTTCTCTGCTATTGTTCGTACCTTCATTTTCTTTCCAACACCTATCTTCTCCTTTTGTATTGGACTTGTTTGTTTTGTTGCCACCATCTTTTTCCGTAGTTTTCTTTTTGGCTGCACAGAGAAATACAATATTTTTTCATTTTTGTATAGCAGTATTCATAACTAAATGAAGTGAATATACCACTTCCACTGCAATCTCTTCAACATTTGTATCTTCTCTGTTGCCAAAATCTTCTTCCATTCGAATTTCTGACTGTATATGAGCCTCATCATAAATATATGCCTGGATTGAATTTGGATGTGTTTTTTTGCTTTATATTATTCTTTACTAATCATTTCACAATATAAATTACTTATATATACTTGAAATACCTCAACCGCAGAGCAAATACTGTTTTCGATCCCAGACTGTAACATTTTTATATAGGAAAAAATTATATAAATCGTTAAAAATTTATATTAGTAAATTTAATATGAAAAGTTTATTACGTTACCTGTGTCCTTTCTGCTGTTTTCTTTTCCCCGCTTTCGGTTTCCAACTCGTCTGCAGCAGCCTCGGATCCCTGGCCCATGTCCATATGTTTCTTTTTTTATAAAAATTACATTCAAAGACAACAATTATATATCAGAGTTTTCTTTTATTTTTATTAATCTGGACATTGAAATTTTACTTATATATTATTTTTTGTAAGCTTACTTCATTAGCGTTCATTGGCTCTTCTCTGACGTTGTTATCCCTTTCTTCCTCGTGTTCTCCACTTCTGTATGATTCCTGCATTAAAGGTAGCATATTAGATATTTGCCTTTTAAATTAATATGGACATTGAAATAAAATTTTTAACTGTATAATATTTGCTTACTTGGTCAATGTTCATTGGCTCGACAGTGATGTTGTTATCATTATCCTTGTCAGGTTCTCCTCTTCTCGATGATTCCTGCATTTAAAGGTATCATATTAGATATTTGCCTTTTAAATTAATATGGACTTTGAAATAAAATGTTTAACTGTATAATATTTGCTTACTTGGTAAATGTTCGTTGGCTCGTCAGTGATGTTGTTATCATTATCCTTGTCAGGTTCACCTCTTCTCGATGATTCCTGCATTTAAAGTATCATTATTTCAAGTTTTTTTAAGGTTTATGTATTAAAAAAATGTCACACTTTGTGAAACCAGCAACAAATGTGTTACTTACCGGATTTTCACCACCTAATATTCCATCTTGTGTCATCCCAAAATTAAAGGTTGGACTATCTTCCTCTGTGGTTAGGTCTAATCTATAGTCCAGTGCATCATACATTCTTTCAATGTTTTCAACCCAGCTCTCATGTTTCATCCCCTTTTCTGTCATTTCTGTAACCAAAGCAGCTACAGCTTCCTCCCTTGTCTCGTATTCTAAACTCCTCAAACCAATTAATCCCCTCACACATTCAGATGGTATATCGAAGCTTTTACTTTGTTTGATAAACAATTGTGTCTGCCTCATTAACCTGAAAACTTTTATCATGCTGTATACCATTTCCCCACATGCCTTGAAAAAATTATCGGTTCTTCCTTCTAACTCACACATTCCCTCTTTCCTGCTAGCATCATCTTCACAAATTGCCACCTCTACTTTCATCCTCAACATATCCTCTATGGGTAATCCACTAATGTCTAGCCTTTTTTCCACATGTCCCTTCCCAAACTTTTTCAGTTCTAATTCCTCATCTTGCCTTTTCCTAAGTAATCCCCCAGTCCATCCTCTAATGGTTGGAAAACTTCTCTCTATTGGCCTATAACAATGTACAACCCTATCTACATAGCATGCCTGTTGAGATATTATTCAATCAATGATACATTATTAAAATAGAAATGAAATTTAATGAACAAATTGATTTCAGTAATACATGGTACATATATATTTCTAAAATCAAATTCATAAACAAGATGTGAAATATATCAGGTTTTCATATTTTACAATAAACAAATATATTAATGATATTCCAAAAACATAAAAATGATATACATTCATATAAAAAATGATATCACAACAGAAATAGAATAATTTTAAGTTTCATATAAAATGATATTACATTTGTACTAAAATGCTAAAATCAGTAAAGAAAAATGACATACCATTAGAAACACCATTGCCCTGTGAAAACTGTCTTCTTGCTTGAACTCCAGGCATTGTGTGTATGAACCAAGATTGATAGCAGGTAAGCACACCAGTTCAGGTTCGCAATTTCTTTTACATCCATAATAAAATCTAAGATTTTAGGCTTGACATAACCGTCGGTTGGAGTTTCAATAAGATACAGTTCGACTAGAATGAGGAAACATCTTCTGAATGTTTCACCACCTTCTAAATCACTTATCATTTCCTTTTCAATAACAGATGGCAGCAACATATGTTTTATCTTATCCAATCTCTTGGCTATGTTAATGATAAAGGAGGCATTTTCCTGTTTTTTCCTACGTTGCATTATTGTTTTTCCTCTAGGGAATCCTAGTGTAAGATAGACATCTTCTTCAGCTATGTGTAATTTTCAGTTTCTATCCAGCACAATGCTACATGAAACAGGTTCAAAGTTATCTAGAATCCAAATGGCCAACCTAGTTGGTACTTCATTTATTCCTATTAGTGATATACCGCCGAACCCCATTTCATTCACAGCTCTAACCTGTTGCTCATTAAATTATTTCATCTTTTCAACTAAAACCTCCGGACTTCTTTTGGCAAAGAGCCCTCTACTCTGGTTTTCTTTATCTTTTTTTTCAATTTTTTGCTTAGATTTTTCCCCTTTGATTGGGGGGGTTCTTCCGTAAATATGTCTTCATCATCTGATAGTCTAGGACGCTTACTACCTGCATTTTTTAAATAACTATGTATGTTGGTTTATCATTATTCAAATACACAAATTGAATTCGTAAAAAACGAAGGAAAAAAATTAATGATAACATACACAGTGTTCTAATTATATTAAATTAACATAAAAATGATATTAATACGTACTGTATTTATAAATTCTAATGTGAAAAAAATGATATTAACAGTGCACGTTTAATGATAAGTTATTTGTATGTAAATGATATTTAATGAATATTATGATCCAACAGGTGTTTAAAGATTATTTTTTGTTCATCTAACAATGATATGTATGATCTCGAAAAATGATAAAAATAAAAACATTTGTTCATATATCATTAAAGAAGAGACCTACATGTTATAGTCAAACGAACAATATGATAAAAAATCCGTTTTTTAAATTTTAAAGCATCCCGCGCAGGTTCGGTTCTAAATTTTTCTTTTTAAATGCAATTTTTTTTTTCAGTTGCAAACCATGTATTTTGTTTTGATTCACAAATAATTCAATATAACAGCAATTCGAAGATAGTAGAACCTGTAGATGAAGAGCCCACTGCAGTTTTCTTCTTCGGACCCATGAGTGCGTTTTGTTTGTAGTCTTCGTCTTTGTTTCAAGCAACTGAAACAATAAAACCCTAGTTAAAAAAAAATAAAACTCAAAGCAACTTAATCTTGTACTTGGTGGAGGTATTCTACAGAAAAAATAAGATCTAACAATCAAAAAAATGATAAATCTTCACCTTTTTTCTGCGAACTTCTGCCGTCTTCTATCGGTTGTTTTACAAATTTCTTCAGATTTCTTCGCTCGATGAATTATATTTGACCTTTTTTGGTTAATTGCAAAACATTAATTACACTCAACAACTTCCCTGAATATTCGTTTAAAAATGTAGAGATCGTGGGTTGATTTTCTTTGGTAACTGCACCCTTATTGATCGACTTTCAGTTTTTAATCTTTGGTGATATTTTTTTTCTTCCTAATTTGCCCTTTTAATGACAAACACTTAAGTAAATAATGATAGACGCCTACTTAAAATCTTGGACGTTGATTTAGGGATTGGATGGTTAGATATTGTTCTCTGTTCATTCACATATACATGTTAAGCCTAGATCACTCCCCTATATATATATATATGTATCAAATGGGAATGAATTTCAGTTATTGAATCGATAACATCAATAGTTGAGATTAAAGCATGAAAGATTGAGAATTTAAGCTTAATTTTCATTTGTGCTTAATTGCTTTATAAATCATGCTTAACTGATTAAGTATGATTTATAAAATAATTAAGCATGAAATTTTGGAAAAAAAAAACTTAATCTCAACCATTGATTTTTATAGATGAATGGTATAGATTCATTCCTATTTAACACAAACTAACTTTAGTATGAGATGCACTCCTCAT
>JAPKLW010002243.1:34905-58693 GCA_026898455.1 Plectranthus barbatus
TTTAAAATATGAATAAATTGCAGTCATTGGATTGATAGCATCAATGGTTGAGATTAAAGCATCTAAGATTGAAAAATTATGCATAATTCTCGTTTGTGCTTAATTGTTTTATAAATCATTCTTAATTCGATTAAGCATGATTTATAAGGCAAAAGAGCATGAAATATGGTATAAATTTTTATCTCAACCATTGATTTTTTAAGATGAATGGTGTAGATTCATTAATATTTAGCACAAACTAATTTTTAGCATGTGATCCACTCCCTATATATATATTTTGTAGGAGTGGTGACTGCACATGAGTTGAAAGAGAAGTTGTTGCATACATGAAGTAGAATCTAGCAAGCTGGGGTTTTACATATTTTTTGTTTAAGTCTTCAAAAATCGCGTTTTACTTATAAACGCGTGATTTGTATTTTTATGTGAGCTATTGTTAGTCCACGTGTAGAGAGAGAGAGTTTTGATTTTTGGGTGAAGTTTAAATGTTAGTTAGGGTTAGGTATTTTAGGTTATCATCTTCTTCAACTCACACACACATGCGCAGAGAGAGAGAGAGAGTTTTGATTTCTGGGTAGTTTTTTGAGAAGCTCCAACTTAGCAACCTTGTAATCTCCTGAAAATATATGAATAAGAGAGAGCTTGTAACCCTCCACGGATGTAGGTTCATATCGAACCACGTAAAATCGTATGTGTTGCTTGTTCTTGTTTACGATTTTTTGAGTTATCATGCATTCAAATTCATAACATGTGGCGCCGTCTGTGGGAAACGACTATGAATGAATAATTGAATGAGCTTGAAGGGAGAATGAAGGCAGAGAAGGTCAACACTCTTAGAGTACACACTGTGTGTAAGTATTACTTTAAACCAAACTTCGTGTACAGTGAATAGGGTTCTGATTTTGTACTTATTCTGGATATTTTTGGTGGTTCTTTTATGGATTGTGGCTTCTTGAAAATCTATATGCGATTCGGTATTCAAGACAGTTTCTGTGATAAACCCTGCATGAAAATTGTTTGAAGATTATTGTATTATTTTTGAGTGAGGGAGTTTTGGGTGTTTGTATTGAACATATTCATTGTATTCTTCTTGGTTAACTTTGAAGACCATATATTGGATATCTCAATCTTCTATCTAACAACACCTTAAGATTTGAAGTTCGGTGTGTTTGATTACGGGCTCTGATAACAAGATATTACAAGGATGTCGACTGTGAAGTATGAGATTGAGAAGTTCACTTGCAAGACTGATTTTGTCTTGTGGAAGGTTAAGATGATGTCCATTTTAACACAACAAAGACTTGATGATGTCTTGCTTGAAGATGTTAAAAGATTTAAGGATGAAACCCCAAAATAGAAATTGAAGTTGAAGAATAAGGCAATGAGCACATTATTCCTTAGTCTAGATGATTAGGTCTTACGTGAAGTGGCAAAAGAAAAGACTGTTGCAGATGTGTGGAAGAAGCTTGAGACCTTATACATGACAAAGTCTCTAGCCAATCACCTTTACATAAAACAATTGTTTGTTTCATACAAGTTTTCATATGAGAAAGGAATTCCAGACCAGTTGGATGACTTCAATAAGATTGTTGACGATTTGGAGAACATTGGAGTTGAAATAGGTGATGAAGATAAGGCAATACACCTCCTGAATGCTCTTCCGAGGTCATATTCTAACCTCAAAGATGTTATGATCTATTGTAGGGTCCTGCCCATAACATTCGAAGAATCACAAGTTTCAATAAAACAAAAGGAACTAGAGAAATATGCAGATGGGCATGGAGGTGAGCAGAATGGAGTTACACTATTTGCAAAGAAAGGACATAAGTCAAGGTTTTAGAAGAAACCAACAGTCTATCCAAGATTCAACAGTTATGGGAAGCCATCAAGTTTTCATAAAAAAGGAGCTCAAGCCAACTAACTGCTACAAGAAACTAAGTGGTTCTTATCAGCAGACTGATCTGAGATGAGATCTCAAAGGGACCTAACTGACCAGAAAGTGTGCATTATTGCAAGAAGCTTGGTCACTTGATCAAAGACTGCACAATGCTAAAAAAAAGAAAGAACTGCTATCAACATCATGATCAAAATATAGTGAAATTAATGGAAGAAACTCCTGATGAGATGTTGAATGTGTTGGACAACTAGGGAGATGATATCTGGATTCTTGATTCAGGTTGTTCCTTTGACACGTGCCTGCCTTTAGAATAGTTTGAAGACATAGAAGTAAAGAGCCTTTGGCACAATTATGTTAGAGAATAACCAAGTCTGTAAGATAGAAGGTATTAGATCAATAAAGATCCTAAATCACAAGGGATAAATTAAGCATTTATTTGAAGTGAGATATATTCCTCATATTCAAAGAATTAAACTCTCTTGGAACACTTAAAGCTCAAGGCTACAAGTTCATTGGATGTGGAAGCACCATCACTGCCTGGAGATGATAGAGTATTAATGGGAAGACAAATGTTGTTTAGAGGAGTTGATAACACGCTGTGGCATCTCATAATTAGCCACATAAGTCAAAGAGGATTAGATAAATTGAAAAGAAAAGAGCTAATTCAGTTTTTCAATGATGAAGATATAAGTAATTGTGATGAATGTGTCAGATCCAAGGGCAAAATGTTGCCATATACTGCATGCAGTTTAAGAAATCAAAGACCTTTAGAGTATATTCATGCATACCTATGGGGACCTGCAAGAACTGAGACTATGGGGGGGGGGGGGGAAATGATAAAACTCAAGGATATATTTTCATTATATGTGTAGAAGCAGTCGAATGTTGCTGCTTAAATAGAGGCGGAAATACAAGAGTTGTAACCCTAGATGTTCTAGGTGATGAATCAACAAAAATATGCTACACAAATCTACAAAATATCTACGTATGCATGCTTCAAGATATGTGACGTTCATGGTTGAGAAATACTCGGCCGTATCATCTCTAAATCTTAACACCCCCTGATAAGCTCATTATTTTACTTGCTTATCTATATTATTTTCTACTATTCTATGTCGTTTTATGGAGTTTATATATATATTTTATGCATGAGTCTATATTGGGTGGTATTATGCTTGCTTTGGTGTGTTTCTACAGGTTATAGGCCACAAGAAGAATTCGGGCTATTGGCGCATGGCATTGGATAGAGCTTCGAGTTAGCTTTCCAACGCAACTAGAATCGGGTCAATTGGAGTTCGAGAGAGGAAGTTATGACCACATTGATCGACGCGAACCTGCTGGCGCTGAAATTCAATCAAATTTGGATTATATCATATATTTAGCCCTAGATTTGATAGGATACACATCCTCCTCTATAAATAGCCTACTAAATTCGACTTTTTCAGCAACTTTTTCATATTTTTCAGACCTTTGATCATATTTTCATTCTGAATTTTTTTTTTAGAGTTTTGAGAGTTGGGAAACACGAAACCCTTATTTTTATTGTAAGTTCTTTACTTTTATGCAACTTAATATGTTTTCTTTTGGATTTCTATTTGCGATGAGTGGCTAGAAACCCTAGCGGGTTCTGGGGTTTGATATTATTATGTATGCATGTTAGGATTAATTAATTAGGTTCATGATTCCTGTGTTTATTTTATAATTTTAGATTAATTCAAGGACCGAAAGGTGACGATTAATTTAGATGTCTAGCTATTGATAGAAGGACCGAGAGGTGAATATTGATTATGAGATTAGGATTGCGAGGAGAGCGAGCCGATGCGGGAGAATCTGGTCGAGGCTCGCACGTCAATCGATGCTGCACCCTGCATAGATTGACGCGCACATAGGGCCACATCGATCGATGCAACCACGCATCGATCGATGCTGAAGCCCAGTCCCGACGAAAATCCGAGGCAGCAATCTGAAGATCAACCCCCTCAGAGGAATTAAATTGGGAAATAATCAATTCATCATCTGTGTCATACTTGATAGGGTTGATATCCCTGGAATCTGTACTTCTCATAATCGTTTTCATCCAAAGTATTTTAATTTCCTGTTTACTTTTTATTCGCAAGTATTCCAATTTTCAAAACAACCAAAACCCAACAATTTGATTCTCCTCACCAGTATTTTGAGAACGTCTGATTTAGTACTTAAGGTTTTTCATTACTTCATTCCCTGTGGGATCGATAATTTTCATTTGCCGCTATATTATTAGCTCTGCTAAGTCGCTGTTAAATAATTTAGCGATCAAATTTTGGCGCTGTTGCTGGGGAATGAATAGAAATAATCTTACTATTATATCTGTGATTGAAATACTGATTTAGGCTGTAATTTTCGTACTTTTCTCTGAATTTCCGTATTTTCGTCATCCACGTCGATCGACGTGACACCCACGTCGATCGACGTAGTTGTTTCTTCAACGTCGATCGACGCTACATCTCATTGATCAACGCCGTATTCCTTTTTCAGAATTTCAGTTTTTAATTTAAGTTCGTTTCGTTTTATTTTCAGTCTTACCTCACTACTTCCTTTGCTGTACAGGTAGTGCATGAGTACGAGAGCTAAAGGAAAGGACCCACTTTACTGTTACCCAGATATTGAAGCCACTTGCAGAAAGATCCGAAAGAACAAGCGTGCGCAGGAAAGCTCGAGTAATCAAGTGATGGACGATAACGTACCACCGCCAATTGTTCAACCACCTCCACCAATGCTAACTGAGGAGGAGCAGGCTGTGCTTCTCAAAGAAGTCTAAGCTATGAGGGCGCAAATCCAACAGTACAATCTGGAAAGAGACCTAGAGAGGAACAATCCGAATGGAAGGGATGTTCGCCATAACCCACTGTTTGATGACAATCCTGACAATGAGGAGGATGACAACCAGAATCCGCCAGAGGAATCTGACGATGAGGAAGAAGAGGAGGCTATGCAGAACCGATACAAACCTCGGTTCAGGGAGACAGACTTCAGGATTGGCATCAATGCCAACAATTTTGAGCTGAAGACCGGATTGGTGCAGATGGTGCAACAAAATCAATTCGGAGGAAGAGCCACTGAGGATTCTTACGCACATCTGGATAAGTTCCTTATGCTCTGCAATACTGTTAAAATCGGAGGAGTCAACAAGAGTGCCATCCGAATGCGTCTGTTCACATTCTCTCTGAGAGATACGACACAATCATGGTTCACTGCACTAGACAAGGAGAGTATAAGAACATGGACTGAATTGAGGAATGAATTCCTGGAAATCTTCTTCCCTTCGAATGTCATCCGGCAGAGAAGGAAGGAAATCATCAGATTCGCTCAAAGACCTGATGAGTGCTTCAGTGAGACATGGGAGCGATTCAAAGAGCTACTGAGATCTTGCCCCGGACATGGCTTTCCGCCGGGAGAACAGGCAGAAGCATTCTACAAGGGTCTCAATGAGAAGACCGTCAAGTTGGTGGACACCACACTAGGAGACACCATCATGACGAAAAGCGAAAAGAAGGCCATGAAATTCTTCCAAAAGATATCCAACAACACTCAACGGTGGTCCTCGAGTCGACATCGGCCTGTGATGGCGGTCGAGAAAGTGGTGGAGAAAGTTGCCGAACAACCTGAGTTGGCAACCGAGCTGAAAAAGCTAAGGGAAGACTTCGCTGCACTGAAGCAGGAGAAAACAGTTGCTGCAGTAGAGCCAGTGCAAGCTCCTCCTGAGGGGGATTGTGCCGCTGTAAATTTCATGCAAATGGGTGGTTACCAAAACAACAACCGTGGAGGATATAAGCAGCACAACCAGCACTACACTTAAAATCACGCGAGGAACCACCCTGGATTTTCCTACGCGAACCCCCAAGCCGCGGAGCAACCACCACCTGGGTTTGAAGTGCAAGATGGAGAATTGGTGGAGAAGAAGAAGCCAAATCTCGAGGAGATTTTGGCTAAATTAATGGAAGACTCCACTGATACGGTAGCCAAGCTGAAGCAAGAAATCTCGGGCGTGAACACTAAGGTTGATCAGATGCAGAAGCACGTGCAAATTATAGAAACTCAGGTCAGCAAGATCGCCAATGCTCTCGGAGCCCAGCACAAGCTGGGGCAACTTTCGAGCAACACTCAGAATAACCCCAAGAATCAGAATCAGAGGAACCAAGTGAATTCCATCACTCTGAGAGGGGGAAAATCATATGAAGGGCCAAAGCAGGCAGGGAAAGATACCCGGGAGGAAGGAGAAGCCGAGTAGGACGAAGAAGCCGTCGCAGACACAGCCCCGTCGATCGACGCATCACCAAAGGCCACGTCGATCGACGTTGATCCACGTCGATCGATGTCCGCTCCCATTCCGCCACCAAAGAGACCTTCTTTTCCGTTTCCGCAGCGCTTTGCTAAAATGAAGATGAACGAGAGATTTGCACGCTTTCTAGAGAACATGAAGAAAGTAAACATCAACATCCCGCTGACAGGCTAATCCGTAGTCCCGGCAGTTAGCCCTTTTCGAGGGGGAAACTGCAAATATAGGTGTATTTGAGGCACTACGAGAGATACCGCGGTATATCAAGTTTCTGAAGGATATGGTCTCTCAGAAAAGACCCTTCATGGAGCATGAGAGGGTCAACATGTTCGAGGAATGTAGCGCGATTATTCAGAAGAAGATGCCGCTGAAGAGAGAGGACCCGGGATCCTTCACGATCCCCTGCGTCATTGGAGGAGAGACCTTTGGGAAGGTCCTTTGCGATTCTGGCGCATCCATCAACTTAATGACATTGTCAATCTTCAAGCGACTAGAGATCGGGAGCATCAAACCAACGACCATATCACTACAGATGGCTGGCAGATCGGTGTCCTACCCAAGAGGCATCGTTGAAGACATACTTGTGAAGGTGAAGGACTTCATCATTCCAGCGGACTTCGTGGTGCTTGACATGGAAGAAGACCACAACATCCCGCTTATCTTGGGGAGATCTTTCTTGAAGATTGTTGGAGCATTGATTGACATTCGAGACGGAAAACTGACGTTCCAAGTTAATGACGAGTCGGTCACCTTCCCCATCTACAAAGCAGTGCAGAAACATAATGAAGGGAGCTACCAGGAAGAGTGCCACATGATAAATTATTTAAATCCGGTGATTTCCTCTCCCTTTTCTTCTCTTAAAACTGACCCGGATTTTCTGGAGAACTGCGTACTGCACTCTTTGTTTTTATCTTCAGATTTAGATAAGGCGGACGATGAGCTTGTGGATCTGGTGATGGAGCTGGATGTATCTGAAGAAATAACACACAAAAAAAAGAACAAATGGGAGCGGTTTCCAAGCCGACGCAACCAGAAAAAGAAAGGAAAACGTGGAAATGCCCCCACGATGATCGACGCACACCATGCATTGATCGACACAGCCTCAGGAGCCACGTCGATCAATGCAACAGTCACGTCGATCGACGCACGATGGAAACCAGACTCAGAATTCTCATTAGCAGAAGCAGCGCGACGTAGAAAAGGGATTGCTGTAGTTTCATCCTCGTCGATCGACAAAAACCTGGGAAAGCAGCCATCTATCTCTGATCCGCTGGTTTTGGAACTCAAGATGCTTTCGACACACCTCAGGTATGGGGAGTTGGAAAAATTACTACGAGTTCTACAAAAGTACAAGTCCGTCATTGGGGGGATATTGAGAGACATCAAGGGGATCAACCCCTCATTATGCACGCACAAGGTCCTTCTGGAAATAGACGCCAAGAAATGGGGGATGCAAGTTGTCAAGAACAAAGATGGAAAGGAGGTTGCGAAAAGACCTGCCTGGACCAGACCTCCCTAGTGGTGTTTTAGAGACTCGGGGGATAAAAAAGTTGATGTTTGAAATCAACTACCAGGTATCGTTCCCTCTTTTGTCTGATTTTCAAACTTATTCCACTCTTCGAGTTGGAAATAAGTTTGGGGGGATGTGGACAAGAGATGGAACGTTCTATCTTTTATTTATTCTGCTTTTTGTCTTTAATTTTTCGTACTTTTCTATTTTATGCTATTTTGTGGGGAAAAATTTTGAGTTTTGAGATAATCTGAATGAGGTTGTGAGATTAGAATTGATTGATGGTTGAGTATTGAATTGATTGAGATTGTGGTTAGATGCCTATGAATGTAGAATACCGCATGATAGGACTGATTTGACACTTATACTTGCATGCTGATTGAGCCGATTTGAAATTGATTGTGGAAGAAAATATTTGAATCCTTGTGTGAGAATTTGAGCCTTTATTTTGTTTGATGTGAGATTCACATGTGTGTTTTGATTTCTCTAGAACTTGCTTAATTTCTGTGTTGAGACTGCATAGTGTGCACAAGTTTAGGAGATGATATTAGGCCATCTTTGTGAACCCAATATCCTAATCACTGTCCATTCACAATAAAATTTTCCCTAGTTAGCCACTTTGAGCCTGTACAATTTTTCTTTCCTTGTCTATGAGATTGAGAAAAGTATTGTCTCACTCGTGTCTTGAGTTGTGGTATGTATGGGGATTGATGAGTGAATTGGTGATAAGATATGATAAATTAGTGGTGAAAAGATGTGTGAAAAAGAAGCTCAAAGAAATAATTAGAATTCTCATAAGCTCTCTGAAAAGAAAAGAATACAAAATTATCGAAAAGAGCATAAGAGATTCAAAAATATGAGCTAAAAAAAAAAATATTTGAGTTTGTTGATGTATATGAGGATATAAGGTGGATGATTATAGATAGTGGTTGGAGATGTTGAGAGTCATGAACTCAATTGATTTAGTCACTTGGCCATATTTCCCTACCTTATCAGAAAAAGTCTACGTTACAACCTTTCGAAAGTCCTTTTTGATTCTAGACTTATATGCACATTCTAGCAGTGGAGATATTAGAAAATTCGCAAGCCTATGGTAGAAATTTCTTCATACATGTTGTTGAGTGCTTTCATCTTTACCTTAAACACTTGAGAGTTGAGCAATACACTTCCTGTGAGTTCTTCCACGGTTGATGAATTTTTCGTCTCTTTCAAATTGTTTGTGGGTAGTGGATTCTTGGTTCTTGACTATGATGAATCTTGTGAGGCATTGCACTTTAACCACATGATCTTTTGATTTCTTTCTTGCCTATTGATTGAGGAAAATCAAACGTTCAAGTTTGGGGGATTTGATAAATTCATTATTTCACTCACTTATCTATATTAATTTTCTACTATTTTATGTAGTTTTATTGAGTTTACATATATATATATATTATGCATGATTCAATATTAGGTGGTGTTAGGCGTATTTTGGTAGTTGTGCAGGTTTTAGGCCTAAATTCACGAGAAAACCGTTCCGAAAGCAGTGACGTGTAAGAGTAGCAATGAAGAGTTCTTCCACAAGAGCAATTCGGGCTATTGGTGCATGGCAATGGATGAAGCTTTGATTTAGCTCTCCAACGCAACTGGAATCGGGTCAATCGAAGTTCGGGAGAGAAAGTTATGGCCAAAATTGTGAGACTGCGCAGAAGGGGGCGAACCTGATTTTTCCACGTCGATCGACGGGGATGCCGCGTCGATCGACGCAGACCTGCTGGCACGGGAAATTGACTGAATTTGAGTTTTTTCATATCTTCAGCCCTAGATTTGATATGATACACCTCCATCTCTGATATGTGTGTAAAATGACCTATTTTTCGATGTGTCAGCGTGCATATTTGTGGCCATTTTACCCTCATATCATATACTTTCGTTGTTCTTTTGTCTTATTTTCGTGTTTGAAATGTTGTAGGATGTGTTTTGAGCATAATATGGCATATTTGGTGGAGTTTTGGAGGAAAATCGTCCGAGTTTGGAGTCCAAGGAGGTTAGGTTCGTCCGAGCGTAGCGAAAAGAGGAGTTTCGGGAGCTTGGAGGAGTTGCCCGGCCGAGCGGTGTGCAGGCTCGGCCGAGCTGCCCGACAGAGAGCTCGCTCGGCCGAGCCGTGGAACAGAGACCTCGCTCGGCCGAGCGAGGCAGGCTCGGTCGAGCTAGGTCGGGCTTCCCATTTCCCCGTGGATCTTCTGGAGGCTCGGGCGAGCCAACTTCAGCTCGGGCGATCCGATGTCCTGCTAGCTCAACTATAAAAGGGGGAAAATCAATTAAATGAAAAACTTTTGCCCAATTGGAGAATAACCGTCACGAACTTCCATCTAGATTTATCTCTACACTTCTTTCCCCACTTGAATCAAGGAGAACCAAGGAACATTCCATCGTCTTGGTGAAATTTGAAGAAGGAGAATAGGTGGATTGAATTCAACGAAGGCAATCGTAGAAGATCAATTTTGACCTTGAAGCTTTGTAATGTCAATTCTTATTTCTCAACTTGTATTGCTTCTAATTCAAGGTATGATGAACTAAATTCCTAAGTGAGTGTTGTAATATGGATATTGAGATGGATTGAATCTACTATGCTTGTTTACTTTCCTATGAAGGCTTGATTTGCACTTGAGCTTGTTCATACCTATTAGATGTAGGTAATAGCCAATCTATAGGTAGTTGATGTGAACGTTGCAGCCAATACGCGGACGGAATCGTCGTGAAAAGTGTATAATCATATAGTTTTAGCTCCAATCCATGTGCAGGGCTAGGATTATAGGGCAATAATCGATGGTCGGTTGGGAGTGGCCTCGGAGTTAATAACGTAGATGTTTGCAACTTCGAGAGTCATCTACCGCTAGTTATCTGTAGCAAGTGACTAGTAAATATAAGAGTCGGTTGCTCAGGAAATAAAATCCGTTTACAACATAGCTTGATTTAATTTGGATCAATTGAAGTTTACAAAAACTCACTTCCTTCTAAGATTGTCGGACTTGTTACTCTAATCTACCCAAACATTTTATAAAAGTAAGTGATTGGTAAAGTTTGCAAATTGTTGAATGCTTGATTGTGTGCATTTATAGTTTAGTTTGCAATTCATAGCTTGATAGATAAAGAAAATCAACGACAATTGTATTGCCTAGCTATTAATACACCTTCCTACGAGTAAATGGTTTTCACGAGAGCGAATTGAAAAATAACTCGGATTGATAATTTAACGTGAAATTGTGTATCACTTCACACGACTGTCACATTTTTGGTGCCGTTGCCGGGGAATCTTTTAGTAGGTCTTGTGGAATTATTGAAAGTTGAAGTATGGTATGCTAGGTGTTTGAGGAAATGCCTGTGTGAATATTGTTACTAACATTTGTTTGTTAATTGTTCTTGTTTGTTTTGTTGAATTGTTTGTCTTGTAATTGGTAGGTGAGTACTAACTTTTGTTTGATTAGTTGTTAGTTGATTTATTCGTTGGTACTTTGAGAGGGTTGGACTTGTGTAGGTGTTAAATGGAGAATCAAAGAGGAGACGCCAAGGAGAGATTGGATAATTTACAAAGGCAAGTGGAGGAGATGAAAGCAAAAATGCTGGAAAAACAAAGACCACGAAAGCCCCTTCGAAGCGTATATGAGAAGATGTTTGAATGTAATTGCCAATGGCCGGAAGTGCAAAGGGATTACAATACGGTGAAGGTTGAGAAGAAGTATAGAGAAAGTGATATGTGGAGGAGAAAATTGGATCAAATGCAAGAACAATTAAACTTGTTGAGGAGGCCACGTAGAGATAGTGAGGTGGTGAATGAAAGAATGTTTGAGAAGTATGAGGGGAAACTCGAAGATACTCCAACACAAGAATCAACCGTTGCCAAGCCATGGAATGAAACGGATCAAGAAGAGAGAGTTTCAAAGGACACGAAACTAATTCCAAGGATGAGTGGCAATGATATTAATGAAGGCATGGGGGATAAAAGTGCTAGCATTGTGATGAAATCCAAGGAAAATGTGAGTGATGTTGAAGAGGAAAAGACAATGGAAGATACGAAGATGAAGAGAGATGAAGTCAAAGAAGAGGAGATAAAAGTGGTGCAAGAGGAAGAACCACAATAAGAAGGTAAAGAATTACCTCAAAAAGATGAAGAGGATGAAGGCACCGAGGAGGAGTTGCAAGTTATTGAAAGTAAGAAGAATGGTGCTCTTGAGATACCTTCACTTGAGGAATTGCAAAAAGTCCCGGCCTTGGTAGAACAAGTTGAAGAAGAGCGAAATGATGAGGTAATTATGTCGGGGGGGTCTAAGTGGCGATATGGTGCATAACTTTCCTTCATTAGTGATAGACAAGAAGGAAAAAGAGGTGATGCTAGAAGAATTAGTTAATGGATCTTGTGATTTGATCGGAGAAGGAGGTGATAAGGAGTCAAAGATAAATCCAAACAAGGAACAAGTCGAGACTTATATAATTTGGATACATTTGGATGAGGACTTGGAGATCAAATCAAAGAAGGAATCACCACTTTTCATATTCGAGTTTGTCAAGATATGCAACCCTTTTTGGAAGGATGAGAGGGGTGCAAAGAAGATCTCTCTTGACAAATTGCTTCAAAGCAAATGCCAAACAAGGGAGAAAGGTATCTTGAAAATACACCAGATTTTTGAGAATGGGTGATGTGGTAAGGTCGTCTAGCTACCGACGTAAACGGAAGCGCTTGTTGGGAGGCAACCCAACCAATTTTCTTTCTTTTGTTTAATTTCTTTTAGTTGATTTGATTTTGAATAAATGTTTAGTTTGTTGATTTTGTGTTTGTTAGGAGAAACTACAAGATCGAGAGAAGTGACGATGCACTGTCCACCATTTTTGCAAACTTAGTCTCACTTGACTAAGTTTGGGGGATGTGCCGGTAGCCGGTGCCTTGGTTTATTCTTCTCCTCTCTTCTCCTATCTTATCTTGTATTAGTTTAGTTTAGTTTGTTTGAATAATGATTCTATCTTCGATTGGGTTGTATAATGATTGATATTGATTTACCTTCAATTTGGATTTGAATGTGGATGATAATTTGATTTGCTTCTACTTCTATTGAATGGTTGTGATGAATCATTTCGCGAGCTTGTATGAGTTGAATTCTTTCTATTTGGCTTTGGTGTGTGGATATGTTTAATGGTTTGGTATGAATGGTGGTGCTAGTGGATAAATGTTATAGTTTTTTTGAAATATTGGTTTGTGGAAAGATTGGTGGATATGAGAGTTTTATTGGCTTTATTATGCTCAATTGTTTGGTGGTGTTGTATTGATGTGTAGTAGGTGCAAATAAGGAATGGAGAGCGGTTTGATCATGTCTACCGATGGGTAACACCTTCTATCGTTTCTCCTACCATTTAGTTTCAATTCAATTGTTCATGGCATGTAGATTGTTAATTAGGTTGTTGTGTGCTTGTCGTGTGTGTATGATGAACCCAAACGAGAATTGGAGATTTCAATCATGATCTACTTTGTAAGGATTAAAATTTGCTTTGACCAATGATAGGGCATAGTCTAGTTGTTAAGGTGTGCTCGAATTAAACTTTTGAATTGCTAAGTTTTTGTGCGAGGTTAATGCCTAGGACTTGACAAAAACCGAGAGTTCTTGAGCCTTGATATTGTCATATGTTGATCGGTTGTGAGTGGCAAGGTTGAGAACACAAAATCTAGAACTTGAATATATTCTCTATCTATTTGGCATGAGTTTGGTAACTAAAAGATGATTTTAGGCCATCGATTCTTAGTCCTTCCTTTCACTTCGGGAGTTTAAGGTTCTGATATCATAATTTTGCCCTTCATACCCTTGTTTCCCGTGATTTTGCTTAAATGGAGAATTTTCTTTGAAATTATTAGGACAAATTTGGGGCAATGAGTGTATGAGGGTGAATACGAAGATGAGAGTTGGGATGTGAATCATTTGGTAACTTTGGATTGTGATTGTTGAGGCAATAAAAGTATTGAGTGAAGGATTGATTTGAATCCTAGAAAAATGGGTACCAACAAAAATTTGGGTACTTAGAAAAAGAAAAGAGAAAAAAAATAAAAGAAAAGCACCATGAAAGGAAAGAAAAAATGATGGTGCTAAAGAAAAATGAGAAAAGAAAAAAAATTACGAGAGATATTTGATGAAAAAGCCTCAAGGTTGGAAGTGGATTGAAGAGAATAAGTTTGGGGGTTTTGGGATATGGAGAAGTTCGTCACTTTAGCCAAAACCACCTACCTTTTAGTAAGCCACATTATAACCGAAAACAAAGACCTTTTTGATTTTAGGAGCCAACTCATTGTAGTATAGTGGTGAGAATTGTTTCAAGCCTATGGAAATTGTGCTCGATATCTTGTGAATGAGTGAATTCATCAAACCCTAAACACGTAAGGGAGTGCTTTCATTTCTTTATCCAATGTTGATGAGTGGTATGAGTCGTTAGCATTAACCGTGTCACAAAGTTAGGTGATAATCTCGTTCGATAAGAGTATGCCAAGATGACTATGATGAGCTATGAGGTTGTTTGATGAGGTTTATTGATTGCTTTACTTTGTTTTGATTGAGGACAATCAAAGGTTCAAGTTTGGGGGATTATGATATGTGTGTAAAATGACCTATTTTTCGATGTGTGAGCGTGCATGTTTGTGGCCATTTTACCCTCATATCAAATACTTTCGTTATTCTTTTGTCTTATTTTCGTGTTTTCGTGTTTGAAATGTTGTAGGATGTGTTTCGAGCATAATATGGCATATTTGGTGGAGTTTTGGAGGAAAATCGTCCGAGTTTGAATTCCGAGGAGGTTAGGTTCGTCCGAGCAGAGCAAAAAGAGGAGTTTCGGGAGCTTGGAGGAGTTGCCCGGCCGAGCGGTGTGCAGGCTCGGCCGAGCTGCCTGACAGAGAGCTCGCTCGGCCGATTGGTGTGCAGGCTCGGCCGAGCCGTGGAACAGAGACCTCGCTTGGCCGAGCCGTGGAACAGAGACCTCGCTCCAAGTTTTTATGCAAATCAGGTTTTATTTTTCTATGATGAATATTACTCTGAATATGTATAACTAGTGTCTTCCTCATATTCTAAGGTTTCGAATTATCAATGTATGCATGTTTTGATTAATTAAATTATTTTCCCTTTCCCTTCGTAGTTTGTGAAATCTGAGTTTATTCATAATCTTGAGTTTGCTGGCCATATCTTAGGATTAATTAGTTGATTACTTGAGACGTAACTGTAATAGTTTTCAATGGAAAGAGATTTTCACAATATAATCTGATTTCTTGTCGTAACTGAAGGAGATTGATTGTAGGGATAAATCTGTAGATCTTTGGAGTAAGCTAATTTATCTTGAGACCGAGCGGAGATAGGTAATTAATTAATCTACTATATGAATTGTCCAACAAAGAAGTTCATAATACCTTTCTGATGTTTCACTACGAAGAGGAATTAAATTGGGAAATAATCAATTCATCATCTGTGTCATACTTGATAGGGTAGATATCCCTGGAATCTGTACTTCTCATAATCGTTTTCATCCAAAGTATTTTAATTTCCTGTTTACTTTTTATTCGCAAGTATTCCAATTTTCAAAACAACCAAAACCCAACAATTTGATTCTCCTCACCAGTATTTTGAGAACGTCTGATTTAGTACTTAAGGTTTTTCATTACTTCATTCCCTGTACTAAGCTATTATTGAGTATACAGTCCGTCTATCTAGCCTGCTATCTCTTTAACCATTGTCAGTGGTCGGCATCCACCTCAGACCCAGCTCACGAATATGTCTTTCGTAAAATTTCTGCGGCAAGCTCTTTGTAAATGGATCAGCAAGGTTGTCCTTAGTGTCAATCATCTTGATCAGCACATCACCTCTCGATATGATTTCTCGTATGATATGGTACTTTCTCTCTATGTGTTTGCTTGCCCTGTGAGACCGCGGTTCCTTTGAGTTAGCCACAGCACCAGAGTTATCACAATAAATTGTGATACTCCTCGGCAAACTCGGAATCATGCCCAACTCTAAAAGGTAGTTCCTGAGCCATACCCCGTCTTTCAAGGCATCGAAGGCGGCGACATATTCCGCCTCCATGATGGAGTTAGCAATGCATTTCTGTTTTGAGCTCCTCCAAGATACAACTCCACCTCCCAGGGTAAACACATATCCTGAGGTCGATTTCTTCTCATCCTGTTCCCCTTGGAAATCCGAGTCTGTATAACCCACAGGGCACAAATCCTCACTTTGATAAACTAGGCAGTAATTCCTAGTTCTCTTCAAATACTTGAGGATGTGCTTTACCGCAGTCCAATACGCCTGTCAAGGGTTAGACTGATATCTTGCTACCATGCCAACGACATAACAGATATCTGGCTTGGTACACAGCATCGCATACATGAGGCTACCCACCGCCGAAGCGTATGGTACAAGACTCATCTCATCTTTCTCCCGCTGTGTCTGAGGACACTGCCCACTAAAAAGATAAACGCCATGTATGAAAGGTAGCAAGACTTTCTTGGCGAGTTGCATGCTGAACCGGGCTATCACAGTATCCACATAAGATGCCTGGGATAAGCTCAACATTCTTCTCTTACGATCCCGTAAGACCTTAATTCCAAGAATGTAGCCAGCTTCTCCCATATCCTTCATTTGGAACTGTTCCGATAAGCAAACCTTGATTTCTGACATCACTCCCTCGTTGTTTCCAAATAGGAGTATGTCATCAACGTAAAGTGCAAGGAAAACCACGCTCCCACTAACAGAAAGTCGGTAAACACAACTTTTGTTTTCCAACTGTGCAAATCCATAGAATTTAATCACATCGTTGAAACATAAGTTCCTCGAAGCTTGCTTAAGCCCATACAAGGACTTCATAAGCTTCCAGACAAGATGTTCTTCGCCCTTGCGTATGTAACCCTCGGGTTGCTGCATATAGATGTCCCTACCTTCTTCAAGGTAACCGTTTAGAAAAGCGGTTTTGACATCCGGCTTTAAAAGCCGTAACCTTTCCATTCGCTCCTTTCTTTCTCTTGTATACCCATTTGTACTCTATGGCCCTAAAGCCATCCGGATCAGTTTTCTGGTATACATCCATAGCAGTTATGGATTAAATTTCGGAATCCATGACGACACGCCATTTTTCAACATCCTTGTCCTGCACTGCCTCTTCGTAAGTCAGGGGGTCAGAGTCCTCATGTCCGAAGACTCACCCACGAACATGTACTTTTCCACTGGAAAATAACTCTCCCACTACGACGAGGCATCGGTGCCGTGTCAGTAGTAGGTGTAGTAACTTGCGGTTCTGCACCTTGCACTGAAGAACGTGTCTGTGGTGTTGTACCTCTAATAGGTGCACCCACATCTACACGTTCCCCTTCCCTTGGAATCGCATTCTCGTTTTCAATTTCTTGAAGAACGATATCACTCCTTCACTTGTGATTACTCACATACTCGTCCTCCAAGAATCTAGCATTGGTGCTAACAACGACTTTCTGACTCTCAGGACAGTAAAAGTAACCACCTTTCATTTGCCTGGGAATCCCTATAAACAACATTACTTTTGACCTGCTTTCTAACTTATCAGGTTCCTTCGACAGTACGTGAGCCGAACAGCCCCATACTCTAAACTTGCACAAACTCGGTTTGTGACCAAGGAAGAGCTCAGAAGGCCTCTTAGGAACTGATTTAGAAGGCACCACATTTAACACGTAAGCTGCTGTTTCCAATGCGTAGCCCCAAAAAAAAATTGGTATGTTTGCATAACTCATCATTGATCTTACCATCTCTAAAAGAGTCCTATTTCTTGTTTCAGCTACACAGTTTTGCTGGGGAGTACCCGGTACAGTCCAATGGGATGTAATCCCGTTATCTGACAAATACTGCAGGAACTCGTTACTGAGGTATTCGCCACCGTGGTCAGATCGCAGTGTTTTGATAGTTTTCCCGACCTTCTTTTCTACCTCACCCTTGAACTCTTTGAATTTCTCAAAGCATTCAGACTTGTAGCGAAGCAGGTAAATGTATCCGTAACTTGAGTAATCATCAATGAAAGTGACGAAGTACTCGTACCCTCCACGAGCCTGCGTGGACATCGGTCAACATAAGTCTGAATGGATCAATTCCAACACTTCCTTTGCTCGAGACTGACTAGCCTTAAAAGTCCTAGTTGACATCTTGCCCTCGATGCAGGATTCGCAGACTTGATAAGGTACAGCCCGGACTAAGTCCAATGTACCGTCATCTGCAAGTCGCTGAATCCGCTTCAAGCTGATGTGACCCAGCCTCAAGTGCTTGAAATATGTAAGATCCTCATCAGAAGAAGTAAGTTTTCTCTTTCTAGGATTATCAATTACGGATGAATAACATGCAATACTTGCGGTAGACTTATGATTACAGTTAATAACATAGAGAGAATTCTTCAGCATCCCACGACAGATATCACCGTTATTACCAATGATAGAAACACTACTATAAAAAATAACTAAATATCCATCAACGTAAAGTTCGGAAACTGAAATAAGGTTTTGCCAAAAATCCGGCACGTACTAAACATCTCTCAAAGTTAAAATAGAATTATCAAAGTACAAGGTGAAATCTCCAATGGCAGCTGCACTCACTTGTGTTGCGTTTCCCATTGAGATGATAACCTCGTCATTCTTCAGCATCCTCCTCAGTGTGAACCCCTGCAAAATGTAACAAACTTGATCAGTAGCTCCAGTATCCACTACCTACGAATGAGTAGAAACCGTTGCTAAACATGTTTCCATTACAAATGCAAATGACGTACCTTGTACCTTGCTTCCGCATGCGTTCTTACTTGAAGTGACACCAACATTTTTCATCTCATTTGACCTCCTCTCACGTGTTATGCGATCAATCATATTCTTGCATACAGTATGAACCACATCTTTCAATGTGCCCAAGCTGTGCTCAAGATCTGATAACTCAGAATCCCATGAAGGTACGAAAGACTGTCCTGCTATGAGATCAGTAAGCAACTCTTTGAAAGAGTACTCACTTCTCTTAGCTACATCCTCCTTAAAGTCATAGAATGAAAGCGGTAAAGAGTTCAGGATTATATCGATCTTAGCCCGATCAGTGATACATCCACCTCTACGTGTAAACCAATTCATGGTGTTATCCATCATCATCGCATGCAGTGTCACCGAACTGCCATCAACCATTCTCTTACAGACAAGGTCTTTCACGAGATCACAGTTCATAGTTCGTTCCACTTCGCCATACTTGGCCACTAAGTCCATCCAGATCGTAACAGAGCTACAATAGCCCATGTACTTGAGCTGCAGTACTCTAGACAGGTTATCCGAGATTAACTTGTAACTAAAATATTCAGATGCCACCCATCGGTCATAGAACTCCTTCTCGCGTCTAGAGACTTTATGGTAACGTGGGGCAAGTGGCATCATAGTAAGAACAAACATGTGTTGCTTAGTCAGGAGAATATACTCAATGCAGTAACTCCATTGATGGAAGTTTGGACCAGTTAGAGGATTGCGAGCAAGTAAATGATCGACAGTAGACATAGACATATCTGAAACAATAATCTTAAATAAGAACATACATGTAGAACTTCGAAAACAAATGCATTGAAACCTTATGATAAATCAAATACAAAATTTTTCCACTAATTGCCCAAGATTTCCCACCGCAAGCTACACTCGTAGAGGTTTACGATATCACCCTCAACCAGAACTGCGGGTTTTAAGCCCCAATTCATTTAGTTTCACTACCATGTCAGGAACCTTTTGACACTAGAAATTAATAATTAGTGAAAACCTTAGACCAAGCCATCTCTCAAGAACAGGGATGCAATTCTTGCATTATATTCTAAGATGCTTCTAAGCCATTAACCACAAATTTAACTCCGGCTAAAAGAGACAGTTTAGCATGGCACACAAACATACCGCACAGCCCTTAAAGCTTTTGTTATCTATAATTTAAATCAATCCTAGAATGCTTATGAAAGAGATCTACGCAAGCTACACTCGTAGATGTTTACGCAAAGCCCTCCCACTATTCACATGATTTAAACTGTTTGTCTAAAAATTCCAACAATCGTACCCATGCACCTCTAGGAACTAGCAAGATATACTCGTAGACGTTTACTAGAATGAGAGATACACTTACAGTCTAGGACCGCTTTGTGGAGGTCTATTGATTTTAATTAAAAAATCTGCTTAGTATTTTTATTTTAAAAGGTTTCTTATATGCGCACATATGATTTCTTTGTTATTATATTTTCCAAATTTTTGCATGTAATTATACAAGTCCAAAAATTCCCAAAATATAATCCAACAAGAAATTAATCACATAAGCATGCTTGGAAAGCTGTAAATAATAAATGCGATAAATCATGCTTTTCCTATTATCTACACATGTTTAATTGCGCACATGAATAAATCACATATCATTTGAGGACAATTAAGACAAAGAAAAATTCCTCGTGGCCCCTAAAATAGGAAAAATAAATCCTATCTATTACAATTTGAATTTCGAATTTAATAGATAAATTCAAATCTTCAAAATCTTCTAGGGCCTCCAAATCTTCAACCACTAAATCTTTTGGGCTTTAGGCCTTTGTGATCTGATGATTGGCCCTAACCCTAATGCAAACCCTGGGGTATACACAGGATTGCACCAACCACCAAAACATGAGCCACCGCGACAGGACAGCAGCCGTCGACGATGACAGAGCCGCCGCCAGCACCGCCGCCCGCCGCGCCTTTTACAGCGTCGCACGCCCGCGCCCTCAGCCGCCGCCGTCGGTGGTTCATGCGCTGCCCGTGCGCGCCCGCCGCCGCACCATTTGCCATCCAGCGCCGTCGCCCACGTCGCACGCCTCTGCGCACCGTCCCCTGCGCCACCGAAGCCCGTTGGCTCCATCTTCGTTCTTCGTCCTCGACTCGTCCAATTACAGATTTGAAAAATAAATTTATAGAATTATCTATACTATTACAATTTTATCACATCTACACTAATCACAGATTTTCTCGTGATTTTACAAAATTAATTCAGCTCTGAACGAATAAACCACCGCGGGCTGAATCATACGGGTTGCCACAAGGAACAAAAACCATCCACAATAAAAAATAAAATTCAGTCATGTATATTTGAACTTATTGTATACAACAAAGCCATAAATCAGAAACCTGGCTCTGATACCAATTGTAGGGATTCGTTGTGAACCGAATCACAAAATCCAACTGAACTGGATCGATTTATGGATATTTCATACAACAATAATTCAAAATAAAATCCTAGCATGCTCCTATGAATTTAATTTGAATTGTGGATTGCAGAATATACCTGAACTCCGTAGATTCTGAAACGATCTTTCGCGTTTGAATTCCAAACTTGAATCAACCACGCGATTTGATTAACACTGCGGAAATAGAAATTAGAACCAGATCTAATTTCAAGAATTAATCAAAATAAAAGAAAAAGAGAATATGAGATTGCTCTCCAGATCAGATCTGCTACTGGTGAGGATTCCACAAATTTGTAATGTAGGCCAGAGTCGAAATTCCTTCTCCTCCCTCTACATTTGGCGCCGCCCAGCTTTCTCTCTCTCCCTAAGGTTTTGACTTATTGGAATTATGATCAAGGTGGCTAGGGTTTCAGAGAGAGAGGGGTCTATTTATAGACCTAGGGTTTTATCCCTACTGGGCTACTGGGCTCCATTCAGCTTATATTACTTAGGCCAGACCTGTGACATAATGCAAATAATATAGTGGGCCTTTAAATTAATTAATTCCCATGTCCACAACCCAGGACACAATTAATTAATTAATATTAATTCTTTTTCACCACAGAATTAATATTGACCTACCCCTTTATTACCACGTTATGAGAACGAGTTGCATTAATTGAGAATCCCCATATTTAAGGTTACCGGACATTCATTTATTAATCGGAGCTTCTAAAAAGCTCTATCTACAATTAATTAATATCCTATTATTCCTGAGTAGTACCATTCAATCCTTATCACTCGTGCCTGAACTTAATCAGCCTGCAGGACTTTGGCACGATGAATGTCATTGAGCTCCTCAGGGAATGTCCCCATCCTATTACTCGGTTATGGTTACCAAAATCCAGTCTCAGGAGATACTACAAAAAATGTTGTTACCCAAGATGCGGATATACGAGCATGTTACTCAGGCTCTCCACCATGGCAAGTCAAAGCAACAATCAACCCGTGCAAACCCCTTAACCTTCGTTAGGGTTTGGACTCAATCAATATCGAGATCTTGTATTCGCTGAAGTCAGACAGTCGAATACATCTCACTGATCAATACGCCACCCTCGCATGTCAAGTAACCAAGACAGACTACTTATTCCGACAATGCCGCAGCCATCCAGACAGACGTATCCTCATACGTTGTCTCGACTGTGATTAGATTTATGTCTCACTAGGTCAAGTGATCATACTGTCTTCTGCGATCTATTACACGCCGTATGATCGTCCCTATCGGTGAGACAAGAGGATAACATTTTTACATACATGTAAGATTGTTCGACAGATAGGAAAAATAAACCGTTGTATACTCATTATAATAAATGCTTTCAGTAAACAAAACCCATCATACCCGCACCAAGTTCTTTGGTGTTTTGAAATACTCTTCTTAAGACTAGGTCCCCTTCTTGAAAACTTCTGAGTTCAGCTTCTTGTTGTAGAATCTTTCGACTTGGCATCAGCGTACGGAGGCTTTGATTGCCGCTTCGTTTCTCACTTCATTTATGAGCTCGAGGCTGACCTTGAGCTGTCCTGCGTTAGTTAGTTTATCTGAGTGCTCCACCCTTGGGTTGTGGGCGATAATTTTGATGGGTGCCACCGCCTCAATTCCATATGTCAGGGAGAAAGGGGTTGCATTGGTAGCCGTTCTATGGGTAGTTCGGTGAGACCATAGTACGGCCGGAAGTTCCTCTACCCATCTGGAGTTGTGTGGGTTTAATTTCTTCTTTAGGGTTGCGATGACGGTCTTGTTTATTGACACTGCCAATCTATTTACTTCGGGGTAACGCGGTGTTGAGAATGTTAGTTTTATCCCATAGGTGTCGCAAAAAGTTCACATTATGTCACTAGCAAATTGTCGGCTCTTATCGGTGTGTATCTCTTTGGGAATTCTAAAACGGCATAACACATTCTTCCATAGGAACTTGATGAATTCCAAGTCCCGCGTTCTCCCCAAAGCCTCGCCTTCCACCCACTTGGTGAAGTAGTCCGTTACCATGAGTATGCGGTCTTTTTGTCCCGTCCCTTTGGGAAGGGGTACCACCAGGTCCATTCCCCACACCATGAATGGCCACGGGGTGATTAACGCGTGGAGTGGTTTGGCGCTTCTATGGATTGATGCTTCGAAGCGTTGGCAGCTATCGCATCGTCTGACGTAATTGGTGGCATCTTTCTTCAGAGTCGGCCAGTAGGACCTGGCCGTGCTTATTTTATGGGACAGTGATCGGGCCCCATTGTGGTTGCTGCAGCCGCCTTCGTGTATCTCCATGAGTACTAACTCGATCTCTGGGGAAGCGATGCACTGGAGGAGGGGTCCTCCAAACAATCGTCGGTATAACTTATCGTTGATTAGGGTGAATCGGGTGGCCAGTCTCTCGATCTCGATATCTTCGTTCTTATTGTCGGGGGTAGGCCCCCCAGTTAAACGTTGGATCAGAGGTCTCTCTGATCACTGTTATTTCTAACAGATTAATTATAGAAACAGTGGCAAATAAATTTGTAAACCCTAAGGTTATCGATCCAGAGGAATTGTGTGGGGAAACTATCCTATATATAGCTATGATCCTAAGATTCATTGTTTGAGGAATTCAAAATCAGGGTTTTAACTTCGAAAATAAAGATAACGATACTTGAAAATTAAAGGAGTTTTGAATGCAAATTAAAGGAGCACATATTCTAGGGAAGAACTCTTATTATGAATAACATGTAGAAGCCAATTAATTTAACAGGTGGAATACTGCAACAATGCTATATTTCCTTGTTTGGCAAATATAACCTAAATTACTAATTAGTGACTCATCTCCGCTCGGTCTCAAAGTACACCAAA
>JAPKLW010002243.1:69779-102546 GCA_026898455.1 Plectranthus barbatus
TCGGTCCTTCTATCAATAGCTAGACATCTAAATTAATCGTCACCTCTCGGTCCTTGAATTAATCTAGAATTATAGAATAAACACAAGAATCATGAACCTAATTAATTAATCCTAACATGCATCCATAATATTATTCAAACCCTAGAACCCGCTAAGGTTTCTAACCACTCATTGTAGATAGAAATCCAAAAGAAAACATATTAAATTGCATAAACATAAAAGAACTTACAAGAAAAATAAAGGGTTTCGTGTTTCCCAAGTCTCCAAACTCTCAAAACCAAATCGTAGAGCGAAGATATGATAAGGAATGCTCAAAAATCGAGTTTAGTAGGCTATTTATAGTGGTGGATGTGTATCCTATCAAATCTAGGGCTAAAGATATGAATAAATCCAAATTTCCTCGAATTTCTGCTCCAGCAGACATCTCGCGTCGATCGTGGCTAATCACCGTCGATCGACGTGAGTTCCTGGATGGCGTCGATCGATGCCAGTTGGCATCTGTCGACGCAGCTTCTTGCCCCTTCTGCGCGGTCTCACGGTTTTGGCCATAACTTTCTCTTCCGAACTCTGATTGACCCGATTCCAGTTGCGTTGGAGAGCTAACTCAAAGCATCATCCATTGCCATGTGTCAATAGCTTGAATTCCTCTTGTGGACGAAATCGTCACTGCTACTCTTACACGTCTCTGCTTCCGGAACAGATTTCTCGTGAATTTAGGCCTAAAACCATCAAAAACACCAAAACGCGCATAATACCACCTAATATAGACTCATGCACATAATATATATATATAAACTCAATAAAACTACATAAAAGAGTAGAAAATAATATAGATAAGCGAGTTAAATAATGAGCTTATCACTCTCCAATCGCCTTCGTCGTGACTGACAGGAGCGACGTGACCCTGGGTGGCGATAGATGGTGATGACAGCCATACTTTGAGAATTGGTTGTGTGTTATGAGAGGAGTTGGTGGCAACTAGGTTGGCCAGGGCATCTACTTGGGTGTATGATTCTCGGGGAACGTGGCGGAGGTCTCATTCATCCATTTTGCTCTTTAGTCCCTCGATCAAGGAGTGATATAGCTTCAATCATTCTTATTTACAGCATAGGTGCCATTTAGTATATTGACGACCAGTTGGGAGTCGCTTTCCATGCGCACTTTTCGAGCCCCGAGTTCTAAGGCTAGTTGGATTCCTTGGAGGAGCGCCTCATATTCGGCCTCATTGTTTGTTGCGGCGAAGTCTAGCCGGATGGCTCGTTCATAGTTCTCAGTGAGGGTCCGTCAGTCCCATCCCAGCTCTGTTGCCGTGTATGTTACTTGTGCCGTCAATCCTTAGCAACCATAGTCCAACATCATCGTCGGCTCTTGTCATGCGGGAAACCTCATTTTCTGCCTTGAGCTGCAGGTTAGTGGAGTAGTCAGCGACGAAGTCGGCCAACACCTGCGACTTGATGGCGGTTCGTGGCTCGTACTGAATTCCGTAACCGCCCACTTCTATGGCCCATTTTAGCAGTCTACCCGACAGATCTAGTTTTGAGAGTACGGTGCATATTGGATACGC
This sequence comes from Plectranthus barbatus, assembly GCA_026898455.1. NCBI lineage: Eukaryota > Viridiplantae > Streptophyta > Magnoliopsida > Lamiales > Lamiaceae > Plectranthus > Plectranthus barbatus. The sequence continues at coordinate 71,344 of JAPKLW010002243.1, forward strand.
AGTGATCACCTTGATAGAATGCACCTCGAAGTAAGGACTTAGATTGCGAGCGGCATTCACGAGTGCCAGCGCAAGCTTTTCCAGCACGGTATACCGTATCTATGTATCTAACAAAGACTTGCTAGCATAGTGCACTGGATGTTGTTTGTCGTCGACTTCTTGCATTAGAACTGCTCCGACCGCGTGACCTGACATCGATAGGTAGAGTAGCAGTGTTTCGCCGTCGATGGGTTTGGATAGTAGTGGTGGATTGGCCAGATAGCCTTCAGTTCTTCAAGTGCTTTCGCATACTCATCTGTCCACTCGAATCGTTTTCCTTTCCGAAGTGTGCTGAAGAAGGAGTGGGTCCGCTTGGAGTAACGTGATATGAAGCGGTTGAGGGCGGCAAGACCTTCGGTGAGTTTTTGCACTTCCTTTTGTGTCTTCGGGTGTTCTATCCTTTGGATAGCTCTGATCTGTGTTGGGTGTGCTTCGATTCCCCTTTGCGTTACTACATGCCCGAGGAACTTGCTGGAAGATACTCCGAACGAGCACTTGGCCGAATTTAGATTCATGTTGTATTTTTCCAGTGGCTGGAAAGCGTCCTCCAAATGGGTCACGTGATCTCGCGAGCGAAGGGACTTGATGAGCATGTCGTCTATGTAGACCTCCATGTTTTGCCAATTTTCTCTTTGAACATGGAGTTCACCAGGCGTTGGTATGTTGAGCCCGCGTTCTTTAGTTTGAACGGCATCACTTTGTAGCAGTAGATGTCCTGGCTAGTAATGAAGACGGTCTTTTCTGGGTCAACAGGGTGCATCTCTATCTGGTTTACCCTGAGAAGGCGTCCATGAAGCTGAGGAGCTCATGGCCAGCCGTTGAGTTGACGTTGTGTCGATGTGTGCTAGAGGATAGGGGTTCTTTGGGAATGCCTTGTTAAGGTCCATAAAATTGATGAAGACCCAGTTCTTGCCATTTTTCTTCTTCATGATGACCATGTTGGTGAGCTAAGTGGGGTAGTGTACCTCTCGGACTGATCCAATATCGATAAACTTTTGTACTTTTTCGTTTATTGTTTGGTTCTTCTCTGCGGAGAATTTTTGCCTTCTCTGTTGTACGGGTCTACAATTAGGATCGACCTGTAGGCGATGCGTGATAATTGAGGGATCAATTCCTGTCATGTCTCGGTGGGACCAAGAGAACACGTGTGCTTTATGTCGGAGGAAGTCCACGAGTGCATTTCTGATATCGGGGGAGAGTTCCGCTTCGATGAAGGTGGTGCGGATTGGGTCAGCATCATCGATGGTGACTTCTTCCAGTTCCTCGGCTTCAGGATGAACTGAGGCATTCAGTGGCTGATCGTGCTGTTGTGCGCACACAACTTTGAAGCTGGCATAGTAGCAGTCTCTCAATGTTTTCTGTTCCCCTCTGAGTTCGTGAATCCATGGTCCTTCCACAATTACATTGTGCGCGGAACTAGTGTCCAAACCTTTACATTTCACGTCTAGGTTTAGTCCACCGCAATACATCGGTAGTGTAATTTCCCCTACTGTCTGCTGCTGATCACCGTAGAAGTCGTATAGAGTCATCGTGGTAGGCTCAATCTTGCTCATAGGAATCTGCATTTCTTTTAATGTGCGGAGGAACATGATGTTTTCCGAACTCCCATTATCGACTAGCAGCCTCCTCACCTGACAGTTTGAGATGAGGAGTGAAATTACGAGCGCGTCATGATGAGGGTGTACGAGATCAGGGGTATCGTCGCATGAGAATTCGATCGTCTCGTGCTCAGGTTTGGAAGTTGTACTGGGAGTTGATGATATTAGAATTGATTGCTCAAATCTAATGTTTATCAAGTAATAAAATAAATTCAAGGAACATACTCGCTTCGCCCTAAAGAATACTATGTAGTTGTGTAGATTATTATAGCTAGGTAGGTTTAAAATAGTTGAGTTTTGTTCTAATATCCTATCTTGAATTCAAACTTACTAAAACTACATTAAAAGCAATTAACACACTCATCATTCAATTATTGGTAATTTAAAGCAATTCTTCAATTTCTTAAACAACTTGGTAGAACAAGACTCACAAATACTCAACAGAGAGATAGAATGGATGTTGAAAATAATGCCGATATGCTCTAATTAGTTTGAACTTAGCTGCAAACTAAATTTAATCTCTAAATGGATGTCCTATTACCCTATACTAGCCAATCCCCTATCACGGCGAATTGACCATAGTTGATGTTAAAAACCTCAAACGGCTACGTTATTGGTTCCTAACTCACTCCCTATGGCACGTAAATCATTATCCGATTCCCTTCCTCCGCACAGGGATTGTATCGAGGAACACAAGAATACATGCTATTCACGACGATTCTATCCGCGTATTGACTGCAATATTTACGTCAATTTATCACCTAAGTTGGCTCTTGCCTACACCTAGGTGAATAGGATTAAGAACCAGAATGATTCAATCTCATTGAGGGAGGTAAACATGCACAATTCAACCTAATTATCACACTGCTTTATTCAATTCAACATCCAATAGAAATTTAAAATGACATACCTATCATGTTGATCAATAAAATTTTTAATTGGAAGCAAATCATTACAAATGATAGGTCTATATAGATTTCTTCCCCTAGTGAGTATCTTGGTCTTGATCTACCCTTGGAAACTTCAATTCTTCACCAAGGAATGTTGAATGAGCTCCTGGACACCTTCGGTGAGGTTTGGAATGAGATGGTGGTAGGAATCGAAGAGAGAATATAAGTGTATTTTGTGTAGATTTTACAAAAGTTCTAATAAAATCCAATTTTCCCCCATCTTATAATGATCTAGCAGGGCCTTAGATCGCCCGGGACGAAGTAAGATCGCTCGAGATGTCTAGAAATAGAGAAACCATCGCCCAGCCCGACATGGATCAGCCGAGAGGGAAAATGCTCGATCGAAATAAGCCTCTGAAATGGCATATCGGTCAAGCACTGCTGGATCGCCCAAATTCTGCTTCTAAAGTGCATGGATCGACTGGTCTCTGCAGGATCGACCAAGAATCTTCTCTGAACTGCCTAGATCGACTGATCTCTGCAGGATTGGGCTATTTTCCTCGAAAACCAAGCCGAGAATCCTGAATAATGCTCTAAACCTATTCTACACTATCCGAAACACAAAAAACACAAAAACACAACAGAAAGAAGACAAAAACATATGATATGGGTGTAAAATGAACACAAATATGCATGCACAAACATCGAAATAAAGGTCATTTTACGCACATATCATAATCCCCCAAACTTGAACCTTTGATTGTCCTCAATCAAAACAAAGTAAAGCAATCATTCGACCTCATTTAGTACCTCATAGCTCATGTTTATTGTCTTAGCATGTCCTAGTCAAACGAGATTATCACCTAACTTTGTGACATGGTTAATGCTAAGGACTCAAACCACTCATCAAGTATGGATAAAAGAAATGAAATCACTCCCTCACGTGTTTAGGGACGATGACAACCACTCAATCACAAGATATCGAACTCAATTTCCATAGGCTTGCATCCATTCTCACCACTATACTACAATGAGTTAGCTCCTAGAATCAAGAAGGTCATTGTTTTGATTATAACGTGGCTAACTAATAGCTAGGTGGATTTGGGCCAAAGTAACTAAACTTCTTAATTTCCCAAGAATCCCACCTAAAATGTAATCATCAACCACTAAACCCGAGGCTTATTCCATTCTCAAATTTTCTTTCTTTTTCTTTGTTATTTTTCTTCTCTCATTTTTTTTCTTCTTTCTCTTTTTTTCGTTGGCATCTTCCTTCATTTTTTTCATTTAGGTGCATAGTTTTTAGATTTGCCCACTCTTTTCCACAACAATTTTTTTGTAGGTGCCCCATTTTCAATGACTTGCACCAATCCTCTTTATTTATTTCCTTTCATGACTTATCGATTGCAATAACAAATACGAACAATTCCCAACCCTACTCACATCACCGTATTCACCATCATTCTCTCTTTCCCCCCCAAACTTGGTCCTAATGATATCAAAGAAATTTCTCCAAATAAGCTCAATCACGGGGGTCAAATATATGAAAGGCAAGTGATAATCAATGTAAACACCTTATACTCCTGATGTGTAAGGTAGGACTAGGAATCGATGGCCTAATATCATTTTCTAAACGCATACTCATGCCAATAGATCGAGAATAAATGCAAGTTCTAGATGTTTCGCTCTCAATCTTGCCTCTCTCAAACAAGATAGATATGACAATATCAAGGCTCAATACTCATAGCTTTTTGTCAAGTCCCTTGCATAAACTTAGACATGCTTCAACAACAAGATTCTGCCCTTTCATAGGTTAAGGTAAAATTCAAGCTTCACCTAGTAAATCATGGTCCAATCTCAAGCCTAGTTTGGGTTAATCACACACACAAGCACACAAACAATCATAAGAACAACAACTACATGCAACGAATCTAAATGACAAGAAAACGATATGGTGCGTTACCCATCGGTAGCCACGATTGAACCGCATCTCCAATGCCTTATGTACCTACTCACATAAAAACAAAACACCACCAAACTTTGAGCATAATTCATACCATTAAGTTCTCATTTCCAACAATCGTACCACAAACCAACAATCAAGAAATATAAGACATTATCCACTAGCACAACCATTTAAACCAATCCATTCATCATTCCACGAACCTAACAAAATAGGAAGTAATCAATCATACCAACTCATTAATACTTCCAACCAACATCAAATATTAAACCATAAAAATCATGGATCCATATCCAAACCAAATCCAAATCCATATCCAAAAGTAAATCAAATAATCATAATACATCCATATCGAATCAACTCCAATGTAAGGGTAAAAATCACCCAAACAAACTAAACTAATGCAAGATAAGATAGAGGAAGAGAGGATAGAATTAACCAAGGCACCGACTACCGGCACATCCCCCCAAACTTAGTCAAGTGAGACTAAGTTTTTAAAAATGGTGGACGGTGCATCATCACTCCTCTCGACCTTGTAGTACCTCCTAACAAGCACAAACTATACATTTATTCCAAATAGCAATTTAAACAAAAGAAAGAAAGAAAATTGATTGGGTTACCTCCCAACAAGTGCTTCGGTTAACATCGGTAGCTCGACGACCTCACCATTCTCATCCATTATCAAAAATCATGTGGATTATTAATACACCTTTCTCCCTTTTTCGGTATTTACTCGGGAGCAACTTATCAATGGCAATGATTCTTTCACCCCTATCATCCTTCCAAGGAAGATTGACAATCTTAACAAACTCGAAAGTCAAAGGTGGTAATTCCTTTTTTGATTTGATCTCTAAGGCATCATCCAACCTAATCCAAATTATATAAGTATCGACTTATTCCTCGTTTGGATTTATCTTTGACTCCTTATCACCTCCTTCTCCGATCAAATCACAAGATCCATTCACTAATTCTCCTAGGATCACCTCCTTTTCCCTCTTGTCTATCACTAATGAAGGAAAGTTAAGCACCATATCGCCACTAAGACCCCCGACACAATTACCTCATCACTTTGCACTTCTTCAACTTGTTGTACCAAGGCCGGGACTTTTTGCAATTCCTCAAGTGAAGGTATCTCAAGAGCACGATTCTTCTCACTTTTAATGACTTGCAACTCCTCCTCGGTGCCTTAATATTCTACCTCTTCTTGAGGTAACTCTTTACCTTCTTTCTTTGATTCTTCTCCTTGCAATACCACTAGCTTTTCTTCTTTAAGTTCTTCTAGCAAAAGTTTTTCCTCTTGCTTTGTTTCACTCCTTGACTTGGCAATGGTCGGCATTTGCATTGGAATCTCTTTAAGTACCTCATCATTCCTCTCATACTTGCTTTCATTTACAACCTCACTTTTTCCCCTTGACATCTTTAAAAACTTAAGTTTTTCTTGCATTAGATCCAATTTGCTTTTCAACCAATGATATTCACTAGTCTCTTTTACGGATTTCTTTGCACGGTACTCTCTTGCATCGTTCGACCATTGGCAATCACCTTCCCACATGTTCTCATATACACTTGAGAGTGTCCTTCGTGGCCTTTGTCTCTCTAGCATTTTTGCTTTCATTTCTTCCATTTGCCTTTGTAAGTTGTCCAATCTCTCCTTTGCGTCTCCTCTTTGATTCTCCATTTTAGCTTTCTCAAGTAGCCGAGCGTTGGATCTTGTGAATATACACCACCTACAAGTTACCACCCGACAAATTACAAATAAAAGACCAAAAATCCAACGACAAGGTAAAAACTAATAACATACAATATCTAAAATTCAATGAGATAAATTAACAAACACCTAGCCTACAATATCAACACTTTCAACAATATCCAAAGACCTACTAATTAAGTTCCCCGACAACGGTGCCAAAAACTTGATGACATTAGAATTGATTGCTCAAATCTAATGTTTATCAAGTAATAAAACCAATCCAAGGAACTTACTCGCTTCGCCCTAAGGAATACTATTTAGTTGTGTGGATTTTTACAGCTAGGTAGGTTAAAATCATTAAGTTTTGTTCTAATATCCTAACTTGAATTCAAACTTACTAAAACAACATTAAAAGCAATGAACACACTCATCATTCAATTATTGGTAATTTCAAGCAATTCTTCAATTTCTTAAACAACTTGGTAGAACAAGATTCACAAATACTCAAGAGAGAGATAGAATGGATGTTGAAAACAATGCCGATGTGCTCTAATTAGGTTGAACTTAGCTGCAAACTCAATTTAATCCCTAAATGGATGGACTATTACCCAATACTAGCCAATCCCCTATCACGGCGAATTTACTGTAGATGATGTTAAAAACCTCAAACAACTACGTTATTGGTTCCTAACTCACTCCCTATGGCACGTAAATCATTATCCTATGCCCTTCCTACGCACAGGGATTGGATCGTGGAACACAAGAATACATGCTATTCACGATGATTCTATCTGTGTATCGACTGCAATATTCACGTCAATTATCATCTAAGTTGGCTCTTACCTACACCTAGGTGAATAGGATTAAGATCTAGCATGATTCAATCTCATAGAGGGAGGTAAACATGCACAATTCAACCTAATTATCACACATTTTTATTCAATTCAACATCCAATAGAAATTTAGAACGACATACCTATCATGTTGATCAATACAATATTCAATTGAAAGCAAATCATTACATATGATAGGTATAGATAGATTTATTCCCCTAGTGAGTATCTTGGTCTTGATCTACCCTTGGAAACTTCAATTCTTCACCAAGGAATGTTGAATGAGCTCCTGGACATCTTGGGTGAGGTTTGGAATGAGATGGTGGTAGGAATCGAAGAGAGAAGCTAAGTGTATTTTGTGTAGATTTGACAAAAGTTCTAATAAAATCCGATTTTCCCCCTTTTATAATGAGCTAGTAGGGCCTTGGATCGCCTGGGACGAACTAAGATCGCCCGAGATGTGCAGAAACAGAGATACCATCGCTCAGCCCGACATGGATCGGCCGAGAGGGAAAACAATAGACCGAAATCTGCCTCTGAAATGGCAGATCGATCGAGCACTGCTCGATCACCTGGAATCTGCCTCTAAAGTGCTCGGATCGATCGGTCTCTGCAGAATCGATCGAGAATCTTCTCTGAACTGCCCAAATCGACCGATCTCTATAGGATTGGGCAATTTTCCTCCAAAACCAAGCTGAAAATGCTGAATAATGCTCAAAACCTAACCTACACCATCCGAAACACACAAAACACAAAAACACAACAAAAAGAAGACAAAAACATATGATATGGAAGTAAAATGAACGCAAACATGCATTCACAAACATCGAAATAAAGGTCATTTTACGCACATATCATAATCCCCCAGACTTAAACCTTTGATTGTCCTCAATCAAAACAAAGTAAAGTAATCATTCGACCTCATTCAATACCTCATAGCTCATCTTGATTGTCATAGCATGTCCTAGTCAAAATACATTATCACCTAACTTTGTGACATGGTTAATGCTAAGGATTCAAACCACTCATCAAGTATGGATAAAATAAATGAAATCACTCCCTCACGTGTTTAAGGACGATGACAACCACTCAATCACAAGATATCGAGCTCAATTTCTATAGGCTAGCATCCATGCTCACCACTATACTACAATGAGTTAGCTCTGAGAATCAAAAAGGTCATTGCTTTGGTTATAACGTGGCTCACTAATAGGTAGGTGGGTTTGGGCCAAAGTAACTAAACTTCTCAATTTCCCAAGAATCCCCCCTAAAATGTAGTCATCAACCACTAAACCCGACGCTTATTCCTTTCTCAAATTTTCTTTCTTTTTCTTTCTTATTTTTCTTCTTTCTATTTTTTTCATCGGCACATTCCTTCGTTTTTTTTTCATTTAGGTGCATATTTTTTAGACTTGCCCCACTCTTTTCCACAACAATTTTTTTGTAGGTGCCCATTTTCAATGACTTGCACCAATACTCTTTTTTTTTATTTCCTTACATGCCTCATCGATTGTATTAACAAATACCAACAATTCCCAACCCTACTCAAATCACCGTATTCACCCTCATTCTCTCTTTCCCCCCAAACTTGGTCCTAATAATATCTAAGAAATTTCTCCAAATAAGCTCAATCATGGGGGTAAAAGATATGAAAGGAAAGTAATAATCAAGGTAAACACCTTATACTCCTGATGTGTAAGGTAGGACTAGGAATCGATGACCTAATAACATTTTCTAGTCGCATACTCATGCTAATAGATCGAGAATAAATGCAAGTTCTAGATTTTTCGCTCTCAATCTTGCCTCTCTCAAGCAAGATAGATATGACAATATCTAGGCTCAATACTCACAGCTTTTTGTCAAGTTCCATGCATTAACCGAACACAAAACTCGGCAATTTAAAAGTTAAACTTAGACATGCTTCGACAACAAGATTCCGCCCTATCATAGGTTAAGGTAAAACTCAAGCTTCACCTAGTAAATCATGGTCCAATCTCAAGCCTAGTTTGGGTTCATCACACACACACAAGCACACAAACAATTCTAAGAACAACAACTATATGCTACGAATCTAAATGGCAAGAGAACGATAAGGTGCGTTATCCATCGGTAGCCACGATTGAACCGCATCTCCAATGCCTTATATGCCTACTAACATAAACACAAAACACCACCAAACTTTGAGCATAATTCATACCATTAAGTTCTAATTTCCACCACTCATACCACAAACCAAAAATAAAGAAATATAACTCATTATCCACTATCACAACCATTCAAACCAAACCATTCATCATTCCACAATCCTAACAAAATAGGAAGTAGTCAATCATACCAACTCATTAATACTTCCAACCAACAACGAATATTAAACCATAAAAATCATGCATCCATATCCAAACCAAATCCAAATCCATATCCAAAAGTAAATCAAATCATCATAATACAACCATATCGAATCTACTCCAATGTTAGGGTAAAAATCATCCAAAAAAACTAAACTAATGCAATATAATATAGAGGAAGAGAGGATAGAATGAACCAAGGCACCGACTACCGGCACATCCCCCAAAACTTAGTCAAGTGAGACTAAGTTTTCAAAAATGGTGGACGGTGCATCATCACTCCTCTCGACCGTGTCGTACCTCTTAAAAAGCACAAACCAAACAAACTAAACATTTATTCAAAATCAAAACAACTAAAAGCAATTTAAACAAAAGAAAGAAAGAAAATAGGTTGGGTTGCCTCCCAACAAGCGCTTCGGTTAACGTCAGTAGCTCGACGACCTCACCATTCTCATCCATTATCAAAAATCTTTTGGATTTTTAATACACCTTGCTCCCTTGTTCGGCATTTACTTGGGAGCAACTTTTCAATGGCAATGTTTCTTTCACCCCTATCATCCTTCCAGGGAAGATTGACAATCTCGACATACTCGAAAGTCAAAGGTGGTAATTCCATTTTTGATTTGGTCTCATGGAAGATTGACAATCTCGACATACTCGAAAGTCAAAGGTGGTAATTCCATTTTTGATTTGGTCTCTAAGGCATTATCCAACCTAATCCAAATTATATAAGTCTCGACTTGATCCTCGTTTGGATTTATCTTTGACTCCTTATCACCTCCTTCTCCGATCAAATCACAAGAGCCATTCACTAATTCTCCTAGGATCACCTCATTTTCCCTCTTCTCAATCACTAATGAAGGAAATTTAAGCACCGTATCGCCACTTAGACCCCCGACACAATTACCTCATCGTTTTGCTCTTCTTCATCTTGTTGTACCAAGGCTGAGACTTTATGCAATTCCTCAAGTGAAGGTATCTCAATAGCACCATTCTTCTCACTTTTAATGACTTGCAACTCCTCCTCGGTGCCTTCATCCTCTTCCTCTTCTTGAGGTAACTCTTTACCTTCTTTCTTTGATTTTTCCCCTTGCAAGACCACTAGCTTTTCTTCTTTGAGTTCTTCTTGCAAAGGTTTCTCCTCTTGCTTTGTTTCACTCCTTGACTTGGCAATGGTCGGCATTTGCATTGGAATCTCTTTAAGTACCTCAGCATTCCTCTCATACTTGCTTTCATTTACAACCTTACTTTTTCCCCTTGACATCTTTAACAACTTAAGTTGTTCTTGCATTAGATCCAATTTGCTTTTCAACCAATCATCTTCACTAGTCTCTTTTACGGATTTCTTTGCACGGTACTCTCTTGCATCATTTGACAATTGGAAATCACCTTCCCACATGTTCTCATATACACTTCAGAGTGTCCTTCGTGGCCTTTGTCTCTCTAGCATTTTGGCTTTCAATTCCTCCATTTGCCTTTGTAAGTTATCCAATCTCTCCTTCGTGTTTCCTATTTGATTCTCCATTTTAGCTTTCTCAAGTAGCCGAGCGTTAGATCTTGTGAATATACACCACCTACAAGTTCCAACACGGAAAATTACAAATAAAAGACCAAAAATCCAACAACAAGGTAAAAACTAATAACAAACAAGATCAAAAATTCAATGAGACAAATTAACAAACACCTAGCCTACAATATCCACACTTTCAAAAATATCCAAAGACCTACTTATTATGTTCCCCGACAACGGCGCCAAAAACTCGATGACATTAGAATTGATTTCTCAAATCTAATGTTTATCAAGTAATAAAACCAATCCAAGGAACTTACTCGCTTCACCCTAAGGAATACTATTTAGTTGTTGGATTTTTACAGCTAGGTAGGTTTAAAATCGTTAAGTTTTGTTCTAATATCCTAACTTGAATTCAAACTTACTAAAACAACATTAAAAGCAATGAACACACTCATCATTCAATTATTGGTAATTTCAAGCAATTCTTCAATTTCTTAAACAACTTTGGTAGAACAAGACTCACAAATACTCAAGAGAGAGATAAAATGGATGTTGAAAAGAATGCCGATGTGCTCTAATTAGGTTGATCTTAGCTGCAAACTCATTTTAATCCCTCAATGGATGGACTACTACCCTATACTAGCCAATCCCCTATCACGACAAATTGATCGTAGATTATGTTAAAAACCTCAAACAGCTACGTTATTGGTTCTTAACTCACTCCCTATGGCATGTAAATCATTATCCTATGCCCTTCCTCTGCACAGGGATTAGATCGAGGAACACAAGAATACATGCTATTCACGACGATTCTATCCGTGTATTGACTGCAATATTCACGTCAATTATCACTTAAGTTGGCTCTTACCTACACCTAGATGAATAGGATTAAGATCTAGCATGATTCAATCTAATAGAGGGAGGTAAACATGCACAATTCAACCTAATAAGCACACATCTTTATTCAATTAAACATCCAATAGAAATTTAGAACAACATACCTATCATGTTGATCAATACAATATTCAATTGAAAGTAAATCATTACAAATGATAGGTCTAGATAGATTTCTTCCCCTAGTGAGTATCTTGGTCTTGATCTACCCTTGGAAACTTCAATTCTTCACCAAGGAATGTTGAATGAGCTCCTGGACACCTTGGGTGAGGTTTGGAATGAGATGGTGGTGAGAATCAAAGAGAGAATCTAAGTGTATTTTGTGTAGATTTGACAAAAGTTCTAATAACATCCGATTTTCCCCCTTTTATAATGAGCTAGCAGGGCCTTAGATCGCCCGGGACGATGTAAGATTGCCTGAGATGTCCAAAAATAGAGAAACCATCGCTCAGCTCGGTCGAGAGGGAAAACGATCGACCGAAATCATCCTCTGAAATGACAAATCGGTCGAGCACTGCTGGATTTCCCGAAATCTGCTTATGAAGTGCTCGGATGGACCGGTCTCTGCAAGATCGATCAAGAATCTTCTCGGAACTCCCCAGATCAACCGATCTCTGCAGGATCGGGAGATTTTCCTCCAAAACCGAGCCGAAAGTGCTGAATAATGCTCAAAACCTAACCTACACCATCTGAAACACACAAAACACAAAAACAAAACAAAAAGAAGAGAAAAACATATGATATGGGAGTAAAATGACGCAAACATGCATGCACAAACATTGAAATAAAGGTCATTTTATGCACATCTCAGGAGTTCCTTGGTGCATGGCTCTCCGGGATCTCTTAGCGGCGAATCGTGATTTTCTACTGACCTCTCATCCCCCTACGATGATGTGTATCATCTTCTTGGGCTGCGGGAGCTTATTTTACGGCTCTGTGTTCCCTGTAGGGTTGGTCTGCCTTCCCCGAGTCCAAGTATTTTTCCCTTTGTTTGTCAGGTATTCCGTGAGAAAGCAATTCTTTAATAGTTCCAAGACTTCTAGGCGAAGGGCCTGGCATTCTTTGGTTTTATGTCCATGATCATTGTGGAAACCACAGAACTTCTTTTCATTGTGTGTCTTTGGGTCTGATTTCATCTTCCCCGGCCATTTGACTTCATTGCCGAGGCTTTTTAGTATGTTGTTGACCAGGTATTTCTTGTCGATACAGAGATTGTAGGGTACCTCACCGACCCAAGGCGTCCGACTATAAGGATGGTTACGTCTTGACCGACGATCGCTCCAATAATCCTTTCGGTCGACGTACCTCGAACTAGAAGATTCATTTTTCGGTCGATCTCTTCTATGCGGGTCGGCTAGCTCGTACGCTCTTTGCTCGTTCATACGTGTGATGCGGTTCGGCTCTTCTTCCTCCCAATTGATTTCAGCTTAGGCCTGAGCGAGGACCGAGTCCATGTCATAGCACAGATGGCTGGTCAGGTCACGGTAGAGCTTAGTAGTCACGTCCAGTCTGTTCTTGAAGGCGAAGACTGCGGTTAGAGGTGAGCAGTTTGGTATCGAGGCGAGCTCGTGATTGAACCGTCCAACATAGGACCTTAGTGATTCCCCCTTCTTAATGTGTATGCTGTTGAGTGCGTCGGGGTGTTTGGCTATGCACCTACAGTTCGAATATTGCTTTTTGAAGGCTATGTGTAACTCCGAGAATGTGGAAAAGGAGTTCCTCAGTAGATTGACAAACCATTGGAGTGCGGGTCTCGTGAAACTAGATCCGAAGCTCTTACACATACGGGCTTCGCAAAGGTCGGCGGGGATGGAAGTGGTTGGTATCTTCTGCTTGTAGAGGACCACATGATCCTCAGGGTCGGTCGTTCCATCGTACAGTAGGAACGAAGGCGACGTGAACATAGCTGAAACGTTAGTGATGGTGATGTCGGGCGTGAATGGTGAGTCAGCGTAGCTGTCACGGGGTATCATGGCATCTGGTGGTATCGCGCTCGGAATCCTGGTGAGTAATTTTTCAAAGTTTTCCATCCGGGCATCAACCCGCTTCTCATATACGCTCCTCGGGTCGGGTATTCTATGTTGCTCGATAGGAAAGTGTCTGGTCAGTTGTATCGTGGTCGCCTCCGAGGCATCGCACCCGGGGTTCTCTCCATTGGGCGGGTTGACATCGCTTATAGCATCCAGCTCTTGTGCGAGGTTCCTACGGGTATCGGCGTGTCTGTTGCCTGTGGGAGGCTCTTCGACGATCGGTTGGCTCCTTTGAGCTCGTTCTTTTTCCTGGCTGAGCTGATGATTTTCTTTTTCGCAGTGAGTGATTTGTGGCGTACAGCTCCATAATTCTAATGTCCTTCTCCTTCACGAGTTTTTTGTTCTCTTCGGATTCCCTGGCGAGGCATATCAATACGGCATTCAACGTATCTGGGGGAAGGACCTGTTTACCACCGATTTGTAGAGTTTGTCAAACCAGCTCATCTATAGGGACGAGCTCGAGAGTTCCGCCAGATCCGGTCGGGGGAGTCACATTCTGATTCCCACCTTGGTTTCCTGTTCTTTCATTGTTACCTACCATTACAACAGAAGAATAGCCCCAAGTGCCCCACGGTGGGCGCCAAATGTTGAGGTTCGAATTTCAGGGAATAGGAGCTCTTAAAACTTTGTCAGGTAATAACAAGCAATAACAAAGAAAATATGAACGAATCAAAAGAAAAACAATAGTTAAGCATAAAAATATAATGCCAAGCGTGTGTATGTTATCAAATCTATAGAGAAATCGGCAGCGTTACAGCGTAGTTTTTTAATGAGAGAAAATCGATACAAAAAATGGGTTCCCCAGCCCTATTTATAGACAGGATAGGGAAGGGGGCGTGCAGTCTAACCCTAGGCGTTGACGACCCGCAGTTCGCTAAAATTCTCGGAATAGCTTCAGGTTTTTTGGGGTCTATTAGGGTTCATAACGGTCGCGCGCCGCCGGGCTACTAGGGTTCCTCTCTTTGAAATGCCTCGAGACCGACCCTTTCACGCGCTCGGTACTGAGGAGTGGAGCGCCTCGGTGGAGACCTCTTGACTTAGGCGATTTTCGCTCCTTTGTCGCTCCTAGTGGGCTTGCTGCTTGGGTCAAGTCACCACTTGGGCCGATGTGCTTATCGGGCCTGGGCCTCGTGGGCCTAGCCCTAACACCGTTCATGGGTTAAGTGTGCGGAAGCTAGGTTATAAGGATACTAGTACTGCTCTGGTACCATGATAAAACTCAAGGGTATATTTTCATTATATGTGTAGAAGCAGTCGAATGTTGCTGCTTAAATAGAGGCAAAAATACAAGAGCTGTAACCCTAGATATTCTAGGTGATGAATCAACGAAAATATGCTACACAAATCTACACGATATCTACATATTCATTCTTCAAGATATGTGACGTTCATGGTTTAGAAATACTCGGTTGTATCATCTCCAAATCTTAACAGAAAATACATCCTATTCATAATGGATGATTATTCCAGAAAGGTCTGGACTTATATTCTGAAGAGTAAGGATCAAACTCCACAGAAATTTAAAGAGTGGTGTGCACTGGTTGAGAATGAGTAGGGTTTGTCTATAAGATGTATTAGAACTGACAATGGTTTTGAGTTCATATCTGATGAGTTTGACTCATTTTACCCGGATGAAGGGATAAGAAGGCATAGAATTGCACCATATAATCCTCAACAGAATGGTTTGGTTGAGAGGATGAACAGAACCTTACTTGAAAGGGTGATATTTATGCTTATATGATTCAGTTTGAGGCTCTTGCTACTGCATCTCATGTAATAAATAGATCTCGAGCCACTGCCTTAAGGTTTAAGACCCCAGAAGTGCTACGGACTGGTAAGGCTCTGAATTAAGGCTATCTCAAGCCTTTTAGTTGTCTAGTCTATGCACATATAAGGCAAGAAAAGCTAGAACCCAGAGCAATCAGGTTCATTATGCTTGGATATCCCTCAGGAACAAAGGGATATAGATTGTGGAGCATTGAAGAAGGGAATAAGAAACTAGTCACAAGCAGGGATGTAGTTTTCAATGAAGCCGAGATGCCTCTTAACGAGAAGAAAGAAAGTGAAGAATCTAGAAATCTCGAAAAAGATATAACAACGAATAACATGAAGACCTAATTTACAGCAGAAGAAGATGAAGTTGTTTAAACCACAGATCAACAAATTGGGCAACTAGCTGTGCAACAATCAACTCAACAGGATTACTGGCTGAGTATCGTGTGAGGAGGGAGATTCATCTTCCAAAGAGGTTCAGTGAGGCTGCTGTGATATTCATTAATCTAAATATAGCAGAGAAGCTTGAAGGTGAGGAACCTAAATCATTTGGAGAAGTTGTTCAAAGTTCTGAGAGGAGTTTGTGGCATCAAGCTATGAATGAAGAAATAGCATCCCTCGGGAAGAAATAAGACATGGATCTTGGTGTAGAAACCATAAGACAAGTCATGTATAGGATGCAAATGGGTGTATAAGAGAAAATTAGAGAATTCTAATCATCCACAACTGAGATACAAAGCCAGATTATTAGCTAAAGGATACACACAGACTGAAGGTGTTGATTACACTGAGGTATTCTGACCTGTGGTAAAGCATTGCTCCATTTGAATCTTGTTGGCGATTGTGGTTCAATATGATATTGAATTACACCAATTGGATGTCAAGACATCATTCTTGCATATGGATCAACCACAAGTATATATACAACAAGAAAGTGAAGATATGGTTTGTATGCTGAACAAGTCACTACATGGACTAAAACAAAGTCCAAGACAGTTGAATAAAAATTTGATACACATATGAAGAACATAGGATTCTCAAGATCAACTTTTGACAGATGTGTCTATCTAAAAAGGGCTGTAGATTTAAGCTTGATCTATCTACTACTTAATGTAGATGACATGTTATTAGCTAGGAGGAAGATTGATGAAATTCAGAAAGTAAACCTGAGTTTGAAATGAAAGATTTGGGGTTAGCTTGCTGGATCCTTGGGATGAACATAATCTGGGATAAAAAGGAAGGAAAGCTGAAATTATGTCAAAGGAATTATCTTACTAAAGTCATTGAAAGGCTTGGAATGTTGCAAACCATACATTTAGCTATTCTAGTCAACCCAGAAGTGAAGTTTGAAAAGATGAGTCCTCAAACACAAGAGGAGTTTGAATTTATGGAGAAAATACCTCATGATAGCTTAGTTGGAAGCATAATGTTTGTTAGGATCTGTACACGGCTAGACATAGCATATGCAATAAGTACAATAAGTATTACTAGTAGGTTGTTAGGATTTTTGTTTGAAAAATCCTTCCTTTACTTTTTGTGATTTGGTGGGTCAAAGGTTGTAAAAGCCATCTTAGTCAGTTTTTCAGTTTCTAGAGTTCTAAATTTATAATCCTTGTATAGGATATTGTTGTAATATGTTGGGAAATTTGGCTAAGTTTCCTTTCCCCAGTAGCTACTTGTTTAGATTCTAGTTTTGGTGTTTTGGTGGATCAAATCCTAAGTCCTACCAGCGTCAGTTGTCTCTAGATAGCTCTAGTTCTCAAATGTAAAGTCCTGTTTAGGTCTTTTGAGTTGTAAGTCGCAGCTGATCAAGACTCATGCTGACACTGTTCACCAGCATGAGATGTACTTACCAGTTGACACTGTTCATCAGCATGAGAAAGAGCTCACGACTGGCTACTGTTCACCAGTTGGGAAGGTTTTCCTCAGCAGGCGGCTGACAAACCTTACCAGCAGAATAGGTGTTCTCACTGACACTGTTCACCAGCGGTGAAGTCACCAGTCATGGGAGATTCCAAGAGTTAACATCCAGACAAATTGGTAGACTTAGATTGTGCCAACGCAAGTCACCAGCAGAGACTGCCAGCACAAGATCACCAATATGTTCTGCCAGTCGGATGTTACCAGCAGAATTCAAGATTCGCTCTCCCAGAGTCTTAGAGACAAAAAGAAGATTCGTCTGAGGAATAAACTGAC
This sequence comes from Plectranthus barbatus, assembly GCA_026898455.1. Taxonomy (NCBI): domain Eukaryota; kingdom Viridiplantae; phylum Streptophyta; class Magnoliopsida; order Lamiales; family Lamiaceae; genus Plectranthus; species Plectranthus barbatus. The sequence goes on from JAPKLW010002243.1 coordinate 89,105, forward strand.
AAAGTGTGACTTTAAGGGAGGATACCTTAAAGTCTATCAGTTCAAGACACCAGTTCCGATTCCTCGTACTGACGAATAGTGCCGTTCTAACATAAAGAGATCAATGTCAGATAAAGTGGACAAAAGCATGGCGCTTTCCGGAAATTCCTACCTGCCGCCGTCTGAAGGACATGCGAGGACAGAGACCTTTTCCGGATGTGTCCAAACGGCTAGAAGATTTGAATGGGATCCCGCGTCTATAAATACCTGGGATCCATCAACATTCAATACTCTTCTCTCTCGCTCAACTACCGAAAGTCTGAAACTTTATTACAAGCAAGCAGAACACTTTCGAGTCCTTTCTAAAGGCTATCCGTGTGTTGAATTATCAAACACGAGACTTCAAGCTTCCAGCTTGTAAGTTATTGATCTCTTTGGTGCTCTTTCTCTTCCGAGGAAGTTCACAGCAGCTCTTGTGCCAGCCAGCACTCGAGTTATCACGGGCAGTTTGCCGTATTGAGAAGATACGTTCTTGGGAGAACTAAACACCCAGTGAAGCTGTGGAGGTTGAAGTGACGTGCTCGCACTCCACCAGCTGATCAGAGTTGAAGAAGGAATCAAGACCGGGAGCGGTTGATCTAGCGAAGTGGTGGACAAGGGTCGCACCAGCTAGAGATAGATCGTAGGCAACTTGTACCTGATTACTCTATAGTAAATTTCCAGTGCTACGACTGGAGAGTGGACGTAGATCAGTTGATCGAACCACTATAAATCCTTTGTCTTTATCAGTTTTCTGCATTACATTCTTATTTTAAAACCCAGCACCCAAGTGCTGGTGTATATCTGAAAACTGATATAACTGTGCAAACAAGGCTAAAAATATTCTAAGTCTTGAGCTACCAGCTGACGAGCCAGTCGCCAGTCAGCTGAGTACGCAGAGTGCAAGTTGAATCACCAGCTGACAGGTCCCAGTCAGTTGGTTAACCAGCAGAGTGCAAGAAACGATTAACCACATTTTCCGCTGCTAAGTTATACCCTGATAATCCGGGACCAACATAATAGAACTTAGTGGCTGAAGACCGAGCATAGAAAATGCTCGAGAACTCAAGAAGTGTATGTGCTTGAAATTTGGTTTTCACCAAGTATGGCCTGGACCTAAATTGAGTTTGGGTACTCAGTATACGGTTTTCCATACTGACTAAAAGAAGTCAATATGAGGGTTCACAATACAGACTATGGGAAGTCAGTATGAGGGCTGGCTATACTGACTATGGGAAGTCAGTATAAGAGCCTCTAGCTTGAAAGCACAAGCTATTCAAAGACATCCAAGCTCGGTCCGACTTCAGCATATTCATGTCTAACTAAAAGTCAGTACGAGGATATCTAAACTTGGATTCCACATACTGAAACTTAGTCAGACACAAAGTTAGTGAAAAGTACACTGACACAGCAGAGCAGAGTAGAACTATAGTATGGGCTATGATTGGATGACATTTTCCCTGAGTGTAATGACTTGATTAATGTGTCTAACAAGCAGAAATTCAAAATGCTCGAGGATTCCTCTATAAATAGGTCTGGCCCTCAACCTTAAACGGTTATGAATTCCACACAACAAAGAGCATGTAAAAAAGCTACAACTCTGCTAAAACTCTCTGAGTTTCCGTGTTTTCATACACGAGACTTGAGTTCTCGACTCAAGTTGCTACTCCGTGCTACTCTCTCTTAGCTCGAGGTTGAAACACTGGATTTTGCCAACCACCTGAATTCTGGGAAAAATAGCAAACATCGAACCACTAGGAAGAAGGCTGCGGGTTGTTGTCCTCACTTCAACCTGAAGGCTAAGGGTGCAAGGAGTTCCTACGCAAGTGACCATAGCAGGCCGAAGGACGGAGTGCCGAAGGGTTGTGTATAGATCATAAGGAGGCATGTATTTTACTTAGTGAATATCCAAACCAAGTGTTTGAAGAGTGGATATAGGATTTTTAGATCCAAACCACTATAAAATATCCTGTGTTCTTTACTGCTTTCATTTAAGTTTCTGTCTTTATTTAGTTTCACAAAAATGACTTTCAAACCTTCAATACTTGTTCAAGTCTTGAAGTGTATATTCTGTGAAATTTACTGAATAACGTCAGACCTAAGCTTAATGACTTTTTAGTGCCCTAAACTAAGTTACTGTCAGTTTAGGAGAACAAGTGCAATTCCTATTTTCCTTCCGTTGCATATTATGTACTCTGATTTCGGGACCAACACAGGTTTATGTCAAGGCTTGGAAGAGAGAATTGGAGTGTCTTACTTGGCATATTGAGGTACTTGAAAGGGACTCAACACTGTGGTTTGATGTTTGAAAGGAGAGAGGAAAGATGTTCAGCAGCCATAGTTGTATATGCGGACTCAGATTATTCTTCAAGTATGGATACAATAAAATCTAAAACTGAGTATGTGTTCGACCTGTTTGGAACTGTTGTAGCTTGGAAATCCAAGTTGGAATCTGTAGTAGCTCTTTCTACTACAGAATATGAACTCATGGTTATTACTGAAGCAATAAAGGAAGGGCTATGACATAAGGGAATATTGAATGAACTCAGCATACAACAGGAGACCGACACTATATTCTGTTGTTCACAAAGTGCATTGCATCTCACAAAACACCAAGTCTTTCTTGACAAATCAAAACACATAGATTTAAGACATCACTCTGTTAGAGATATATTGGAGAAGGGTTCAATTAAGATGAAGAAGGTGTGTACTTTAGACAGTTCGGCTGATGCATTAACTAAAGTTATACCATCTTCAAAATTCAAGTATTGTATGAAACTTATGAGATTGTGCTAACAATTTAGTTAGCATGTGCAATATGTAGTGGAACTCTTGAGGGAAATGAGCTGCTGAATAAGGTGTTGCAGTCAGGAGGGAGATTTGTAGGAGTGGTGATTGCATTTGAGTTGAAAGAGAAATTGTTGCATACATGAAGAAATACCGAGCAAGTTAGGGTTTACAAATTTTTTTCTTTAAGTCTCAAAAAATCACGTTTCACTTATAAACGTATGATTTATATTTTTTGTGAGCTGTTGTTAGTCTACGTGTCTTGAGCTGGTTGGGCAAAGTTTAAATGTTAGTTAGGGTTAGGTATTTTAGGTTATCATTTTTTTCAACTTACACACACATGCACAAAGAGAGAGTGTCTCGATTTCTGGGTAGTTTTATGTGATTTTTCGGTGAAGCTCCAAGTGAGCAAACTTGCAATCTCTTGAACATCATCTGAATAAGAGAGGGTTCGTAACCCTCCGTAGATGTAGGTTTATACCGAATCACGTAAAATTGTTGTGTTGCTTGTTCTTGTTCATGATTTTCTTAAGTTATCTTGCATTCAAACTCATTAAATATATAAATATTGTTGGGAAATCTGGCTGTTTTCCTTCCACAGGGGCGCACGAATTACAAGGCATTATTGCTAGAGCCTAAAGGGGCAAATTGTTAGACATTAGCCTTGGTGTTTTGGTGGATCAAATCCTAAGTCCAACCAGCGTCAGTTGTCTCTAGAATAGCTCTAGTCTCAAATGTAAAGTCCTGTATAGGTATTTTGAGTTGTAAGTCGCAGCTGATCAAGACTCATGCTGGCTACTGTTCACCAGCATGAGATGTGCTTACCAGTTGAGGGATGCCTCACCAGCAAGCGACTGACCAAGACTCATGCTGATACTGTTCATCAGCATAGAGTTGAGCTATCGACTGGCTACTGTTCACCAGTGGAAAGATTTCATCAGCAGGAGGCTGACAGATCTACCAGCAGAATATGTGTTCTGGTTGACACTATTCACCAGCGGTGAAGCCACCAGTCACGGGAGAATTCAAGAGATAACATCAGACGAATTGGTAGACCTTGATTGTGCTAAGGCAAGTCACCAGCAGAGACTGCCAGCACAAGATCACCAGCATGATCTGCCAGTCGAAGGTTATCATCAGAATTGAAGATTCGCTCTCCCGAAGACATAGAGACAAAGAGAAGATTCGTCTGAGGAATGTGCTGACAAAGAAGAACTTTAAGGACGGCTGCCTTAAAGTCTATCAGTTCAAGACACCAGTTCCGATTCCTCGTACTGACGAATAGAGTCGTTCTGACACAAAGAGATCTGTGTCAGATAAAGCGATCAAAGGTATGGCGCTTTCCGGAAATTCCTACCTACCGCCGTCAGAAGGACATGCGAGGACAGAGACTTTTCCGGATGTGTCCAAACGGCTAGTAAATTTGAATGGGATCCCTCGTCTATAAATACCTAGGATCCATCAACATTCAATACTCTTAACACTCTTGACCTACCGAAAGCTCAAACGCATTCATATCAGCGAATAAGCAATCTTTCGAGGCTTTTCTTAAAGCTACTCCGTGTGTCAATCATTTGAACACGAGACTCCAAGCTTCTAGCTTGTGAGTTATTGATCTCATTTGGTGTTCTTTCTCATTCCGAGGAAGAACATAGCAGCTCTTGAGCCAGCCAGCTCCAGAGTTATTACGGGCAGTTTTGCCGCCAGCAAGAGTCAAGTTCTTGGGAGAACTCAACACCCAATCAGTCGGAGGTGGAGGTTGAAGTGACGTGCTCGCACTCCATCCATCTGACGAGAGTTGAAGAAGGACAAGGACCGGGAGCGGTTGATCCAGTGGACTGGTAGATGAGGCATCTACCAGCTGGAAATAGATCGTAGGAAATCTTGTACCGGATTACTCTTTTTAGTGAATTTCCAGTGCTTCGACTGGAGAGTGGACGTAGATCAGTTGATCGAACCACTATAAAATATCCTTGTTATTTACTGCTTTCAGCATTTACTTACTGATTTAAAACCCAGCACCCAAGTGCTGGAGTATTACTGAAACCAGTTTATAACTGTGCAAACTCGACTCTAAAATTTTCTAAGTCCTGAGTCATCAGCTGACCAGCCAGTTGCCAGTCAGCTGAATACTCAGTTGCCAGTTGACTTACCAGCTGACAAGGTCCCAGTCAGCTGTGTAACCAGCAGAGTGCAAGAAACGAACTTACGCATTTTCCGCTGCCAAGTTATACCCTGATATCCGGGATCAACAATTGGTATCAGAGCGGACGGTTCTTACAGACCGTTCGTTTCTGTGTCGCTTAGGACCGTGATCCACGTTTCCTTGCACTCCTGTTTGTTTGTCTGTTTGTCTAGCTCAGGTACTTCAAGATGAATATCCCAAAGCTAATGGACTACAAGACGGAGAAGCACTCCAGATGGCGAAAGAGGACGCTTATCTCCCTGAAGAGCATCCATCCAGACATGAAAGATGTACTGGAGACAGGGCCAATAGAGATCACCAAGATTCAGCATCAGCTGGGAGATCGTCCAGCTGCGGTGGTCCCAAAGCCCCAAGATGAATGGAATGCTGAGGACAGAAAGCGGAATCAGCTGGATTCCATTGCACATGAGCTGATCCTTGCGTGCCTTCTAGAATCGCTGATGGAGGACGCACTGCAGTTTGATACTGCTAAGGGAGTATGGGATTTTCTTGATAGTTTATGTCAAGAAACTGACCAAATAAAACGCAACAAATTGCAGGTTGCGGTGGATAAATATGAGTCCTTCCAGATGCTGACTGGAGAAACCATCAAGGAGATGGAGGCGAGATTCAACGCCATTGTCAGCGAGCTGAAGTCTCTGGGCAGGGAGTACGAAAATGCTGATCTTAACTCGAAGATCCTGTCCAAGATGCCGAAGGAGGATTGGTTTGTGAAAACCACCGCACTAAAGGAGAAAGATTTATCCAAACTAACTCCTAAAGAAGTGTTCGCTCAGTTGCAGGCACATGAATGGGATATCCAGATGGTGAATAAAAACGAGGCTATCAGGAATGTTGGATCCCCCAGCGTTAAGGCTCAGGACGAAGCTTACTTCGTCAAGAAGGACTTCAAGCGGATACCCAAGAAGCCCTTCCATGCTGACAGGCCTGCTGGGCAGACCAACCAGCCGAAGGAGATCCCATCCACGTCAGGATCTTACTCCAAAAGTGGCGAGAGCTCTATCGCTGAACTTGAGCAGCAAATGAAACGACTGGCCGTCCTACTGGAAAAGGCTAAGTCAAAGCAGGGAGTCTCTTCAAGCTCAACTGACGGGAAATTCGTCAAAAGAGCTCCTCGTGCTTGCTATCAATGCCAATCCCCTGACCATTTAAAATTTGAATGTCCGCAGGTGGACAAAACTGAGAGGGAACGGCTGAAGAAGCTCTTTGAAGAGCGTGCCTCCAAGGCAGTTGCCAAAGCCATGCTGACAAGGACTGAAGTTCCTGATATCCCCGACCATGATGATGGGGAATACGAGTCAGATGGAGAGTCTGAAGAAGAAGCTCTTCTGGCATTCATGGCTGCTCTAGGAGAAGTGTCAGCTGAAGAAGATGCTGACAAGGAAGAACATCTGGCATTGACTGCTGATGATGAGGTACAATCAGATCCTCAATTGCATATCATGCCTGTTCAAATCATAGACGATTCTGAGTCGCATTGCTCCGACTCAGAAGATGTCACTTTAGATGTTCTTCAGCATGAGTTTTTAAAATTTTATGAAATGAAAAATGTTTTAGCTGGCGAAAACACTTCGCTGAAAAATCAAGTTTCCATTTTGACCAGTGAGATTGAAAAATCTAGGTCACTCAGCGAAGAGCTAGAAACTTTGAAAAAGGCTCATTTCGACTTGCTCCAAGATTTTCAAAGTACAAAAACTGAGCGAGATAACCTTCACAGTCTCGTTCTGGAGCAAGAAAATAAAATCAATTTTCTAAACAAGGGCTCTAAGGATTTAGAGGCAGCTCTAAGTCATTGGAGAAAACCTTATGATAAATCCGGGTTGGGATTTACAAATGATTCGAGCATAAACCAACCCAATGCTGGTAAGGGTAAGGGCAGAATGGTAAATGAGTCAGCACCAGCTGGTGCTGCCAGCATACCTCGTATGGCTGATCAGCAAAGGAATCATCAGCCCAGATATAGAGGTGAGTCATCACGACAACAACCTCGACTGGCAAATTCCTCTGCTGACAGGACGCCAGCACACCCTAAGAAGCTGACTAAGCCAAAATATTCCAAGGCAAGGAAGTCAGCACCAGCAGCCAGTGGAACCCGACAGCCAGCACCAGCTGTCCAGAGGTTCCACACACAACCTTATAAGTATGCCAGTTGCCAGCATACTTACAAGGGGTCCCACTCTCAGCAGAATACTGAGAGAAGGACAATTCCCGATAGGAGGAATACCTATCGGAGGCCTGAGCCCAATCAAATGTTTTCATCAAGGGCTAGGAAGGCTAACCACCGTGGTCCACAGTTCCAAAGACCACCAAGGCAGCACAAGCGGTCGGAAAGAAATTTCCGATCTCCTCAGAAGAAGAATACTTCTAGAGGAACTGCACACACAGCCACACCTTCCAAAAACAATTCCATGCATTATTTTAAGAGGAAGGGAAAGGCCATGAGTGATGTCAGCAAGGGTAACACTGAGCTGAAGATTACTCAAATCTGGATTCCGAAAGGAATGTTCCAGAGATCTAACCCTGCAGGACCCGCTGATGATCGGGGACCTAAATGATTTCATTTTTCTTGCAGGAACAGGATCATGCGTATCAGCTTCAGAGGTCGAGCGAGTGGATCATTGACAGTGGTTGCTCCGCTCATATGACTGGTGAGGAGTTCTTGTTTTCGGAGCTCACCAAGGTCAGAGGACCTCCAGTTATTTTTGGTGATAACTCCAAGGGCAGAGTTATCAGCAAGGGATGCATAGAGAAGAATGATGTGCGTATTGTCAACGTGTCCCTTGTTACCAACCTGAAGCACAACCTCCTGAGCATCAGCCAGCTGTGCGACAATGGTTACACCATTGTGTTTGACAAATCCGGGTGCCAGATCAAGAATGAAGAATCTGGCGAGACCAAGCTGAAAGGTGTCCGCAAAGGAGGGTTGTATGTCGTTGACTGGCAAAGCGGGAAGACTGATACATGCTTTGTTGCCACCAGTTCCATGGAGACCAACTGGCTGTGGCACAAAAGGTTAAGTCATTTGAATTTCAAAACTATTAATTATCTAACCAAGCATGATCTTGTAGATGGTCTTCCCAAGGGCGGGTTCAAGAAGGAAGGGATTTGCAAGGCCTGCCAGCAAGGCAAACAGACCAAGAAATCCTTCAAGAGCCAGTCGCCAGTTCACCCTAGTACCAGTCAGGTACTCGAGCTGTTACATATGGACCTGTTTGGACCAGTAACGCCGCAAACCATTGGAGGAAGACGATATTCGCTGGTGGTAGTCGATGACTACTCGCGCTATACATGGGTGAAGCTTCTCAGAACAAAGGATGAGGTGAAGGTGATTCTTCCAGAGTTGATCATCCAAGCTCAGAAGCAGAGAGAAGCTGTCGTGAAGCGAATTCGTTCGGACAATGGGACTGAATTCTGCAACGGTCCGCTGATGGATTTTTGCGCGGAGGCCGGGATCAAACATGAGAGATCTACACCAAGGCAACCACAGCAAAATGGACTGGCAGAACGTAGGAACAGGATGCTGAAGGAAGCAGTCCGATCCATGCTGGCTGAGTCTGGTTTGGGTCAGAGTTTCTGGGGAGAGGCGTTGGTGACTGCTTGCTATACTCAGAATAGGAGCGGGATCAACGACAGACTTCAGAAAACTCCCTACGAAGTGTACTTCGGTCGTAAGCCTACTTTAGCTCATCTTCGTGCATTCGGTTCTCCATGTTATATCCATAATAATGGGAAGTCGAACTTAAATGCTTTCTCGCCTAAAGCTGATGAGGGTGTGTTTGTCGGATATGGACACCCCTCTCACAAGGGCTATAGAGTATTTAACAAGACGACCCAGCTTGTGGAAATAACATGCAATGTTGTTTTTGATGAAGCTACTTTAGTGCGCAGGACCTTACGCCAACTGGCTGAAGATGTTCCTGAGGTCGAGGATGTTAGCGACCAGTTGGGCAGGAATTCTTACGATGCTCAACCAACTGGTTCGACTAGACCTATGACTGGATCATCTTCACAACCAGTTTCCTCAGGTGCCCATCAGCAACCTGAGAAGGTCGGTGATGCAAATGACCTTGCTGAGACCTTACACTCAATCTCCCTGAGTGGATCATGCATTAATCAAGGGGGAATTCTGACTGGAGTCCTTGAGCCAGAAGACGCGGAGCCAGCTGGAAGAGAGGAGCCAGCTGATACTGGCGAAGGCGCTGGAAATCAGTCAGAGAGTGAAGCTGAAGAAATCCCAACTGGTGAAGTTCCAACTGAAGGTCAACCGCCAGTTGCTGTTCCAGCCCCGACTGGTGAAAATTTGGAAGCACCAGTCGTCAGGACAGATGAACCTGTTTCCCAGCCGGCACCAGCTGTCGCTGGTCCTCCCAAATGGCTGAGGGATCACCCATCTGATGCTATTCTCGGTGATCTGGAAGGTTCTGTCCAGACCAGGCACGGCAGTGCGCTATTGAGTTGCTTTATATCTCAGATGGAACCTACATCCATCAAAGATGCGCTCGAATCTGCAGATTGGATCAATGCCATGCACGAAGAGCTTGCGGAGTTCACTCGCAACAATGTTTGGGACTTGGTAGAGAGACCATCACACCAGTCAGTGATCGGCACCAAGTGGGTTTTCAAGAACAAGCGAGATGAAGATGGCATTGTGGTCCGGAACAAGGCTCGTTTAGTCGCCAAGGGCTATAGACAGTGTGAAGGCATCGATTTTGATGAGACCTTTGCACCAGTTGCAAGAATGGAGGCGATACGGCTGTTTTTGGCCTATGCAGCGTATCACGGCTTCACGGTGTTCCAGATGGACGTGAAGAGCGCATTCTTGAATGGCGAACTAAAGGAGGAGGTATATGTAGAGCAACCCCCTGGATTCGAAATTGGCACCAAAGTGTACAAGCTAAGGAAGGCCTTGTATGGATTAAAACAGGCGCCCAGGGCTTGGTATGATACACTATCTCAGTTCCTCACCAGCAATGGATTTCGAAAAGGGAAGATCGATCGGACTCTCTTTCTTCTCAACGATGGAGCTGACATGCTGATGGTGCAGATCTATGTCGATGACATCATCTTCGGATCCAAGAACATATCTCTCTGTGAGAAGTTTTCTAAGCTGATGCAGACCTCATTCCAGATGAGTATGATGGGCAAGCTGACATACTTCCTAGGACTTCAAGTCCAGCAATCAGCTGATGGTATTTTTATCAGCCAGCGGAAGTATACCAAGGATCTTATTCAGAAATATTGCCCAGAGAAGACTAAGTCTCTAAGGATCCCGATGAGTACCAGCTGCCAGATATTTCTTGATGAGCAAGGGGAATCAGTTGATCCTACTATATACCGAGGAATTATTGGATCACTCCTCTATCTCACTGCCAGCAGACCCGACATTTCTTATTCAGTCGGAGTGTGTGCCAGATTTCAAGCTAATCCTAAGAAGTCACACATGGAAGCTGCTAAACGGATTGTGAAATATCTGAAGGGGACAGAATCTCTTGGAATATGGTATCCCAGAAATGATGAGCTTACGCTTATCGGATATTCAGATTCAGATTTCGCTGGATGCCGTATTGACCGCAAGAGTACCAGTGGTACGTGTCAGTTTCTCGGACACAAGCTGATTAGCTGGTTCAGCAAGAAGCAGCACTCTGTAGCTACTTCTACCACTGAGGCTGAGTATGTTGCCGCTGCCAGTTGCTGTGCTCAAATTATTTGGCTCAAGCAACAACTGGCTGATTATGAAGTGGACACTGGCTGTGTTCCTATTTATTGCGACAACAACAGTGCTATGTGCATCACGAAGAATCCGGTTCATCACTCCAGGACCAAGCACATAGACATTCGACATCACTTCATTCGTGATCATGTCGAGAAGAAGGATGTCAGCGTGGACTACATTCGTACTGAAGATCAACTGGCTGACATCTTCACAAAGCCCCTGCCAGAAGCAAGATTCAAGGAGTTGTGCATCAAACTCGGTCTTATGGAGATTGATGCGAGCCTTAATGATGAGGAAGAATGAGTCCAAGCTCTCATTCTGTTCTTGATTCTCTGGCGTATGCTGATTACAACTGAGTCCAGGTTCTCAGTTGTGGTGTTTCTCGACTAGTGGTGTCTACCAACCACAGATGATATCTACTGGCGGACTTTATCCCTCAATTGTCAAAGGAAATGAGTCCCAGCTCTCATTTCATCTTGCCAGCTTTTATCTTACGCTGAAGCGAAATTGGGTCCCAGCTGCCACCTTCTAGCAGTGTTGAAGAAATGGATCCACTTCCAGTTGCCAGCAGATAACTGGTGGTCATTCCCACGACTGGCGAAAATTGAGTCCAAGCTCTCAATTTGGTTAAGGTCGCTAGTCTGATCATCAAGTGGTATCAGTTGCTAACTGATGAGTTTGCCAGCAGGACGTGCTACCAGCAAGTGGTTGATTTCTCAAGTGGTCTCAGTTGCTAACTGATGATGTATATCTACAAGGTGGTATCAGCTGCTAACTGAAGAAATTATCATCAAGTGGAGAAATGGCTCTTCAATAAGTGGTATCAGTTGCTAACTGATGAGTTTGCCAGCAGAATGTATTATAAGCATGTGGTATCAGTTGCCAACTGATGAAGAGGCCAACCAGTTAGGGGGAAGTATGCGACTGGCGTATGCTGGTGATGCCCAGCCAAGCCAGCTGTCGCAGAAATGGCGGGATCGTTCGAATCCGATGGCGTATGCGGATCTCCGAATTTAATGCGGCATTTAATGCCACATTTAATGTGCACAATGGCTGCGCAGTCCGACGTTTGGTTTCCACCAACTGCAGCGCACCACGTCAGCACCACGTCGTGCAGCACGTCAGCACGACCACGCCCGTCAACACAGGAAATCGGGCCTGCTTATGACCGTAGATCTCCGCGTGCTGAGCGTTGATCCTGGTCGTAGATTCCTGCATGGACTCGAGTATAAATACTCGAGGTCCCTCACCGGAGAAACCTTTTACGATCCTTCACATTTTTCCAGCCCTAATCTCTCTCATTCTCTCTCAAAATTCTTAAGTTTCCTGAGATTATGGCTTCATCTTCACGCCCCCCAACTGATAATCCCCCGGAAGACAACCCATCTTCCACATCTTCATCGTCTGGTGAGCCCAGACTACCAGTTGCCGAGCAGCACATGCCGACGTACACCGGCATTGTGAAGATTGAGGATATTGACTATACTTATCCGTTCGCGCGACTTGTTGCCCTGAACAAGCCGGCAACCCGTGATCGGTTGTCAAATGCCCAAGTCAGAGCCGCACAAGTTCAAAAGGAGAAGATCCTCAACGAAAAACTGGCCAGAAAGAACCATGGGGAGGAGCTGATCGAGATGATCGATCATGAAGGCCTCCGACAGTATCTGACGGCGGCGCCCCAGACTTTCCATCCGCACCTGGTGGCGGAGTTCTACGCACGGGCGGTGATCGCCGACGGCGGACGGTCCTTCACCACTTCGGTGTTTGGACACCTGATCACCGTCTCCCCCGAGTACCTCGCCGAGATGTTCGGGCTAAGGAACGAAGGCGAGGATGTGGCTACCTACCTTCAGAACAACACCGTCGAGTTCCAGAAGCGCTGGACCCAGTGGAAGAAGGCGGAGGTGACCACCTTCCGGACTGGAATGAGAAAGTCCGAGATGGACGAGTTTTGGCAGATGGTGTGCGACATAGTCGTACGAATGCTGCAGTGCGAAGTGGGGTCGTGCGCAGAGCTGAGCATCCGGAAGTTCTCCGTGATGAGTGCCCTTGCTGACGGGATTCAAGGGAACTGGGCCGAATTCCTTTACGGCCGGCTCCTGGAACACGTCGGCAGGAACATCGACGTTCCGACTGAAGGGAGATTTGCCCATTCCGTATCCTTTGGGCTTCGTATCAGCCGCCTACTGGAGATGGAGTTGGGTGATGGGGTGGACCAGGGTGAGCAATTGGTCAGTTCGGACTTCATCCCTCCGACCAAGGAGCAAGCCAAACTCCCCCGCCCAGACTACAAGAAGCCCAGGAGGCTGAAGGGGAAGACCTCAGTGAACCCTTCTGAGGGTGTCTCTGAGGAAGATGAGGTGGATGAGGGCGAGCAACTGCCAGTTATGGCTCACCCGCTGACTGAAGAAGAAAGGGCTGCGCTCAAGCGCCAGCGAGAGACTGAGCGTCTCTTCGCCCAGCTGGGAGATGCAGTGGAAGCGGCCACTGGCATCCATCCCCGGGACATCCGCATCGTCCCTACTGACGAGCCATCCCAGAAGAAGCCCAAAAGACCCAAGAAGCATCAGCATCAGCAGCCACATCAGGCACTGGTTCTTGGTCCAGCTCCAAGGAACATATTGGGACAGACCCAGGAGGAGCAGCTGGAGATTATGACCCGGAAGAGGAAGAGGGTCCAAACCAGAGCTCAGCTGGTGATGGAGCAGGCTAAGAAGG
>JAPKLW010002244.1:557-71005 GCA_026898455.1 Plectranthus barbatus
TCCAGATGCTGACTGGTGAAACCATCAAGGAGATGGAGGCTAGATTCTATGCCATAGTCAGCGAGCTGAAGTCCTTGGACAAGGAGTACTCGAATGCAGAGCTTAATGCAAAGATCCTGTCAAAGATGCCCAAGGAGGACTGGTTTGTGAAGACCACTTCTCTTAAGGAGAAGGATCTATCCAAGATGACTCCCAAGGAGCTATTTGCTTAGCTCCAAGCACATGAGTGGGATATCCAAATGGTGAACAAAAATGAAGCCATTCGGACCGTTGGATCTCCCAGCATCAAAACACAAGACGAAGCCTACTTCGTCAAGAGGGATTTCAAGTGGAAGCACAAGAAGCCTTTCCACACTGACAGACCTGCTGGGCCGCACAACCAGCAGAAAGAGATCCCATCCCCTTCGGGATCTAACTCAAAAGGCAGCGAGAGCTCTATCGCAGACCTTGAGCAACAAATGAAGAGATTGGCTGTTCTTCTGGAGAAAGCCAAGGCGAAACAGGGAGCTTCTCTCAGCTCATCTGATGGAAAGTTCGTCAAGAGAGCTCCCCGCGCATGTTATCAGTGCCAATCCCCTGACCATCTCAAATTTGAATGTCCACAAGTGGATAAAGATGAGCGGGAAAGGCTGAAAAAGCTCTTTGAAGAGCGTGCATCCAAGGCCGTTGCTAAGGCCATGCTGACAAGGACAGAGGTTCCTGATATACCTGACCATGATGATGGAGAGTATGCATCAGATGAAGAGTCAGAAGAGGAAGCGCTACTGGCGCTGATGGTAGCTTTCGGAGAGGAAGCACATGAAGAATGTGCTGACAGTGAGGAGGAACAAGCACTGGCTGCTGACGACCAGGTACAATCTGTTCCCTCATTGCATATCATGTCTCCATGCATCCTAGACGATGCTGAGTCGCATTGCTCCGACTCAGAGGTTGTCACCATAGATATTCTTCAGGAAGAATTTCTTAAATTTTATGAAATAAAGAATATCTTGGCTGGCGAAAACACCTCGCTAAAAAATCAGATTTCTATTTTGACCAATGAGATTGAAAAATCTAGGTCAATCGGTGAAGAGCTAGCCACTCTGAAAAAGACTCACTTTGAATTGCTTCAAAATTTTCAAATTGCAAAAACTGAGCGAGATAATTTTCACAACATCGTTCTGGAGCAAGAAAATAAAATAAATTTTTTGAATAAAGGCTCCAAGGATTTGGAAAAGGCTCTAAGTCATTGGAGAAAGCCGACTGATAAGTCCGGGTTGGGATTTATAAAGGATTTGAGCAAAAACCAACCCGAACAAATCAATGCTGGAAAGGGTAAGGGCAAACTGGTAAATGCATCAGCACCAGCTGGCAAAACCAGTCAGTCCCGTATGGCTAATCAGCACAGGAATAATAAGACCAGATACATAGGTGAGTCATCACGACAAAATCCTCAACTAGCAAAATCCTCTGCTGACAGGACGCCAGCACACCCTAAGACGCAGACTAAGCCGAATAATTCTAAGGCAATGAAGTCAGCGTCAGCTACCAGTGGAATCCGACAGCCAGCACCAGCTGTCAAGAGAATCCACGCACAACCTCGTAAGTATGCCAGTCACCAGCATACTTACAAGGGATCCCAATCTCAGAGAAACTCTGAGAGAAGGATAATACCTGATAGGAGGAATACCTATCAGAGGCCTGAGCCCAATCACAAGTTTTCTCAAAGGGCTGTGAAGGCTAGCCATGGTGGTCCACACTTCCAGAGACCACGAAGGCAACACACACAACCGGAAAAACATTCCCGAAGCTCTCAGCGGAAGCGTACTTCCAAAGGAGATACACACACAACCACACCTTCCCAAACCAAACGCACTCATTACTTCAAAAGGAAGGGAAGTTTTATTAATGATGTCAGCAAGGGTAAAACCGAGCTGAAAATCACTCAAGTCTGGATTCCGAAAGGAATTATTCAGCGATCTAACCCTGCAGGACCCGCAGATGATCGGGGACCTAAATGAATTCCATTTCTTTCTTGCAGGAACTAGGTCATGCAACACAACTTCAGAGGTCGAGAGAGTGGATCTTAGATAGTGGGTGTTCAGCTCACATGACTGGTGAAGAGGATTTGTTTGCAGATCTCATCAAGGTCAAAGGACCTCCAGTTATTTTCGGTGATAACTCTAAGGGCAGAGTTATTAGCAAGGGCTGCATCGAGAAGGACGATGTCAGAATCATTAATGTATCCCTTGTTACCTCTCTCAAGCACAACCTCCTGAGTATCAGTCAACTGTGCGATAGTGGCTACACAGTTCACTTTGGGAAATCAGAATGCCAGATCAAGGATGAGAAGACTGGCGAGATCAAGCTGAGAGGTATTCGGAACGGAGGACTTTATACCGTTGACTGGCAAAGCGGGAAGACAGATTCATGCTTCGTGGCCACCAGTACTATGGAAACTAACTGGCTGTGGCACAAAAGGTTGAGTCATCTGAATTTCAGAACTATCAACTACCTGGCCAAGCATGATCTTGTGGAAGGACTTCCCAAGGGAGGATTCAAGAAGGAAGGGATTTGCAAAGCATGCCAGCAGGGCAAGCAAACTAAGAAGTCCTTCAAGAACCAGTCGCCAGTCTGCCCCAGTACCAGTCGGGTACTCGAGTTGCTGCATATGGACCTCTTTGGACCAGTAGCACCTCAAACCATTGGAGGAAGACGTTATTCGCTGGTGGTAGTCGATGACTACTCGCGCTATACATGGGTAAAGCTTCTCAGATCCAAGGATGAAGTGAAAGTCATTCTTCCAGATTTGATTGTCAAAGCACAGAAACAGAGAGAAGCTATGGTCAAGCGGATACGATCAGACAATGGGACGGAATTCTGCAACAGTCTGCTGATGGATTTTTGCGCGGAAGCCGGCATTAAGCATGAAAGATCTGCACCAAGGCAACCGCAGCAGAATGGACTGGCAGAACGTAGGAACAGGACGCTGAAAGAAGCGGTCCGGTCCATGCTGGCAGAATCCGGCTTAGGACAGAGTTTTTGGGGAGAAGCGTTGGTGACGGCTTGCTATACTCAGAATAGAAGCGGGATCAACGACAGACTCAAGAAAACTCCCTACGAAGTTTATTTTGGTCGTAAGCCTTCTCTAGATCATCTTCGTGCTTTCGGTTCACCATGTTATGTCCATAATAATGGTAAGTCGAAGTTAAATGCCTTTTCGCCTAAAGCTGATGAGGGTGTCCTTGTTGGATATGGACATCCCTCTCACAAGGGCTATAGAGTATTTAACAAGACCACCAAACTTGTGGAAATAACATGCAATGTCATTTTTGATGAAGCTACTTTAGTGCGCAGGACATTACGACAACTGGCTGAAGATGTTCCTGAGGTCAATGATGTCGTTGATCAGTTGGGCAGGAATTCTTCCAATGCTCAACCAACTGGTTTGACTAGACCTATGACTGGATCATCTTCACAACCAGTATCCTCGGTTGCCCATCAGCAATCCGGGAGGGTCGGTGATGCAATTGACCTTGCTGAGACCTTACACTCAATCTCCTTGAGTGGAACTGGCAATAATCCAGGGGGAACTCCGTCTGGAATTTTCGAACCAGAAATAGCTGATGAACCAGCTGGAGTGGATGCACCAGCTGACGGTGTAATTATCGCCGAAGGATCAGGAGATCAGTCAGAGAGTGAAGCTGACGAAGAGACTGTTCCGACTGGTGACGGTCAACCACCAGTTGCAATACCAGCTCCGACTGGTGAAGTTCTGGAAGCACCAGTCATCAGGACAGAAGAACCAACGCCAGCAGATTCTCATCTTCCCAAATGGCTGAGAAATCACCCATCCGAGGCTATTCTCGGTAATCCAGAAGGTTCGGTTCAGACTCGACACGGCAGTGCGCTCCTGACTTGTTTTATTTCTCAAATGGAACCTACTTCCATAGGAGTTGCGCTAGAATCTGCCGATTGGATTAATGCCATGCAAGAAGAGCTTGCGGAATTCACTCGCAACAATGTTTGGGACTTGGTAGAGAGACCATCACATCAGTCAGTGATTGGCACCAAGTGGGTTTTCAAGAACAAGCGAGATGAGAATGGCATTGTAATCAGAAACAAAGCTCGATTAGTCGCCAAAGGTTACAAGCAATGTGAAGGCATCGACTTCGACGAGACCTTCGCACCAGTTGCAAGAATGGAGGCGATACGGCTGTTCCTTGCATATGCAGCGTATCATGGGTTCACGGTATTCCAAATGGACGTGAAGAGCGCCTTCTTGAATGGCGAACTAAAGGAGGAAGTATATGTCGAACAACCTCCAGGCTTTGAAATAGGCACCAAAGTGTACAAGCTGAGAAAGGCCCTGTATGGATTGAAACAGGCGCCCAGGGCTTGGTATGAGACGCTGTCACAATTCCTAATCAATAATGGATTTAGGAAAGGGAAGATCGACAGGACTCTCTTCATCATCAAGGATGCTGATGATATGCTAATGGTGCAGATATATGTCGATGACATTATATTCGGGTCAAAGAATATGTCTCTCTGTGAGAAGTTTTCTCAACTGATGCAGAACTCATTCCAGATGAGTATGATGGGCAAATTAACATACTTCCTAGGACTCCAGGTCCAGCAGTCAGCTGATGGGATTTTCATTAATCAGCGGAAGTATGCCAAAGACCTAATTCAGAAATATTGCCCAGAGAAGACTAAGGCTCTCAGAATACCGATGAGCACCAGTTGCCAGATCTTTCTTGATGAAGAAGGAGAATCAGTTGATCCTTCCAGCTACAGAGGTATTATTGGATCACTTCTCTATCTGACAGCCAGCAGACCCGACATTTCATACTCAGTCGGAGTGTGTGCCAGATATCAAGCCAATCCAAAGAAGTCACACATGGAAGCTGCTAGGAGAATAGTGAAATACCTCAAAGGAACTGAATCACTTGGCTTATGGTACCCCAGGAATGATGAGCTTACACTCATTGGGTATTCAGATTCAGATTTTGCTGGATGCCGAATAGATAGAAAAAGCACCAGTGGTACGTGTCAGTTTCTAGGACACAAGCTAATCAGCTGGTTTAGCAAGAAGCAACACTCAGTTGCTACATCTACTACTGAGGCTGAATATGTTGCCGCTGCCAGTTGCTGTGCTCAAATTCTCTGGATCAAGCAACAACTGGAAGACTATGCAGTGGACACTGGTTGTGTACCCATCTATTGCGACAACAGCAGCGCTATGTGCATAACGAAGAATCCGGTTCATCACTCTAGGACCAAGCACATAGATATCCGACATCACTTCATACGTGATCATGTCGAGAAGAAGGATATCAGCGTAGAATACATCAGAACCGATGATCAACTGGCTGATATTTTCACCAAACCTTTGCCAGAAGCAAGATTCAAGGAGTTGTGCATCAAACTCGGTCTTATGGAGATTGATGCGAGCCCTAGTGTTGAGGAAGAATGAGTCCCAGCTCTCATTCCGTTCTTGATTTTCTGAAGGATGCTGATTAAGACTAAGTCCAAGCTCTTAGTCTTCCTGTTTTCTTTAGTGGTAGCTCAAAACCACAGATGGTATCTACTGGCAGAACTTATTCCATAAACAACGAAGGAAATGAGTCCCAGCTCTCATTTCGAATTTGCCAGCAGTCATGCACCATCAGTCGAAGTCAAATTGGGTCCCAGCTCCTAATTCCAAGCAATGATGAAGAAGAGAAGAGAAGATTATGCGGAATGAATTGAGTCCAAGCTCTCAATTCTTTCAATCTTTCAAGTTGTCAGCAGACAACTGGTGATATATCAACGACTGGTCAAAATTGAGTCCGAGCCCTCAATTTGTCTAAGTACACGGGAATCAGTTGTGAGTATCAGTTGTCAACTGGTAAGAAGGCCATACTGGCCGGGGGAAGTATACGACTGGCGTATACTACTGATGACCTGGTATTCTACTGATGACCAGTTGAGTCCCAGCTCTCAACTGACGGTCTCTTGAAGTCCAAGAGTCGTGCCAGCTGTCGCAGAAATGGCGGGAAATGTTTAAGATTGGTATCGCGTGTGCATATCTTCGAATTTAATGCGGCATTTAATGCCACATTTATTGCGCATAGTGACTGCGCAGTCAAAAGCACTCTCGCGACCAATCAGCGTGTGCCATGTCAGCTACACGCTCCATCCCACGTCAGCACGACCACGCACGTCGTTACAGGGAATCGTGCCAGCTGATGACCGTCGATCCTCACTTTTGACGAATTAATCTTGTCCATCCATCCCAGCTTGGCACCAGTATAAATAGCGTTCATTCATGATCGGGAAAACTCTTAACATTCCCTCATATTTTTCGTACATATTTTTCCGTTCATCTTCCTTAAGATTTCCGAACACTCATTCCCTGAGAACATGGCATCTTCTTCCAACCCTGCTGATAAATCCTCATCATCAACTGAGTCCTTAGACTTACCATTAGCCGAAGCACATATGCCAACCTTCACTGGCATTGTGAAAGAAGAAGACATTGATTATACCTATCCATTCAGCAAGCTCGTTTCGCTGAATAAAGCAGCCACCCGTCATCGCCTCTCTCACGCACAGATTCGCACAGCCCAAGTTCAGAAAGAGAAGATTCTGAACGACAAGTTGGCCGAGAAGCACAACGGCCCGGAGCTGATGGACATGATAGACCACGAGCAGCTCCGCCCTTATTTGACGGCGACTCCCAGGGTGTTCCACCCACATATGGTTGCCGAGTTCTACGCTCGAGCAGTCATTGCTGACGATAGAAATTCTTTCACTACTTCGGTGTTTGGAACGCTGATCACCGTCGACGCCACGTATCTGGCAAACTTATTTGGAATGAGGGATAGCAGCGAAGAGGTGGCGACGTACTACCGAGATGATACGGTGGAATTCCGCCGGCGGTGGGAGGAGTGGAAGAAGCCAGAAGTGACTATCTTCAAGACAGGGATGAAGAAGTCAGAAATGCAAGAGTACTGGCAGATGGTGTGCGACATTGTAGTACGCATGCTACAATGTGAAGTCGGCTCTTACGCCGAACTGAGCCTAAAGAAGTTCTCGGTCATGTGCGCCCTCGTGGATGGGGTACATGGAAATTGGGCCGAATTCTTCTTCAGACGGATGCTGGAAAATGTGGAGAAGAATGTCACGGTGAAGACTGACGGGAAGTTTCTTCACGCAGTGTCATTCGGGCTGAGGATCAGCCACATACTGGAGGTAGAGATGGGGGATGACGTCGACCAGGGGGAGCAACTGGTTGGATCAGATTTCATCCCAGTCACAAGGGTGAAACTGGCTGTCCCCGACTATAAGAAGCCACGCCAGCTGAAGGGGAAGACGGCTGTGGACCCCGATGAGTCTGTTTCTGAAGAAGTTGCAGAACAAACATGGGAGGAAGTACCAGCGGTGGCTCTCCCACTGCCAGCTAAGGCCAAGGATGAGCTGAAAAGGAAGCTAGAGGTTGAATCCTTATTCACCTCTATGGAAGAAGCAGTGGCCAAGGCAACCGGTATACATCCTCGGGCATTAGCACAAGTGCCAGCCCCCAGGCCCCCTTCAAGCAAGAAACACAAGACCCACCAGCGCCAGCAGCCCCAGCCAGCTGCTGCCTATGACTCTGCGTCAGGGAAGATCTCAATTCCAGTCGAGAAGTCCATCTTGGGACTGACTAAGGAGGAGACCATCGACAAGATGACCCGAAAAAGGAAGAGGGTCCAGACGAGAGCTCAGAAACTGGTGGAGCAAGCCAAGAAAGAGCAACAAGCTTCCATTGTGAGGAAGAAGCAGGCTCAGGCAAGACTGAAGGCCTTGGCCGACCAGCGGAAAAGGGAGGCTGAGCTGGCAGCCCGCGATGAAGCCTTCGCTAAGATAAAGGCCGAGCAAGATTCTCGACGTCAGGCGCAACTGGCAGAGCAAGTGCATCAGGTGGCAAAGGGAAAATGGGGAGTTGCCCAAACTTCAAGTGACATGCCACCAGCACCAGCTCCAGGCCAGATCCTCTCTGAAGAATCCTTCACGCGCCTGATGGTCATGGGAGCTGAGGAGGACGTACTATCTCTTGTAGATATGTACCAGCCTGAGGAGGATGTGCCTCAAGTCCCTCCACCCGCGCAAGGGGGTGGTGGAGGTGAATCTGAAGACCCACTGGCCGCGCAAGGGGGTGCCAGTGGAGGAGTTGTTGAGCGGGCGACCACCCCGGAAAAACTGGCGAGTTTCTCTGATGATGAAGAAATGCCAAGGGCTGAGGAGCCAGCTGCTCCAGCTGAGGAGGTGATACATCACTCCATGGTGCAGAGGATGGAGCCCAGGTATCTATTCCCTAATTTTGAAGACGTGGCTCATCATCCTGCCAGTCGTCCAACTCCTTCAGAAGCTTCTACATCTTCTGGGCGACCAGCAGCATCCTCCCCAGCGCCAGCACGACATGTGCGAACTGAAAGGAGGCCATACATGCTCTGTATCCATGAGCACCAGCTGATAGATGAAGATACCTTCCAATCGCGAGTGACAGGGGTACACCGGTGGGAACACCGCGGGGACATGGCGTTTCAAAATTCTCGAGTGCCTGAGCCTTCAGCATTCAACATTATCCCCATCAGCGGACTCCCCCACCAGTCAGTCTACGCTTCCAGGATCTTCGACTGGTGTCTGCCCCTGCACCCGATGGAGTATTACAACTACTCACTCTATGAGTATGCCGAAACCATCACAGCGGAAGTGGAGAGCGCTGTGGATGAGGAGCTGATAACCAGGTACAGAGACCTGTGGCGATTGAATGCGGAACTGCTTCTGGAGTTCCAGAGGTGGAGGATATTCGACTGGTGCCAACGCCAGTTGACAGTGGAGAAGCGTGCCGTATTGTATGCCAGGCTCGGGCTTGGATACTGGAGATCTGAGGAGGCCTGGGCAAATACATTCATGGATTCTGATCCTGAAAGCCACCAGCAGCTGTCGAACAGGCGAATCAGGCGCCGATTGAGGAAGATTGCAGAATACCGACAGCTGACTGGAACCTCCGGCCTCCCTAGGCCCAAAATGGTTAAGTTGCCATTCCTCCAGTTCCAGTGCACCAGCCGAGGGTACCAGATGATATACGCGCTCAAACGCATCAGGGTAATTGTCACTCTCCCACGGATCCCTCCCTATTTTGCTATTCTTTTTGACATGGCTGCCAGCGCTCTGCTGGTAGACCACATTGTGGAGGAGGATCCCTCCAAAGGTTGGTGGCTGACCACTGCCGTCCCATCTGTTCCTATGGTTTTGGGCGATCTTGTCCCTTATCATGAGGACTGGCAGCTGGTGGATTTCACAGCCCCATCTGTTTTTGTACAAGGCCCGCCAGCATCAGCTGAAGTGCCAGCGGAGGAGCCAGCAGCAGCTGAAGTGCCCGCGGAGGAGCCAACAGCAGCTGACGTGCCCGCGGAGGAGCCCGCCCCAGTGCAGGTACCAGCCGAGGCTGCACCAGAGATGGCTGATACCGCACCTGATGTGCCTTCCACTTCCATGGAAGTATCAGCGCAGCCACTCTCAGAAATTCATCCTCCTGCGCAGCTTCTTGCTTACATCGACGCCAGGATGGATCAACGCTTCGCCTCCTTCCAAGCCGATGTAGCGCAACAAATGGATTCCGTCACCGCCGGTGTTGCCACCTTTTTGGCGCGGATCCAAGAGGGGGAAAGTGCGCGAGCACTGGCTGAAGAAGAAAGAGCCAGAATCGTTGAGGAGGAGAGACGCCTTGCAGCTGAAGAAAGGCGAATTGCTGCTGAAGAAAGGCGGAAGAGAGATCAAGAAATGGCCGAACTTACTGCGATCCTGAGGTCCATCACCAATGCTAGGACTCAGACACCAGGATCATCTTCCAAGCCATAGTCTACTCTCTTTATGTTTTTGTAAGTAAATCTGTTAGACTAGTCAGTTATCATTCATTGTACATGTAATTGCTAAATCTCTAATGGAATGTTAACTGACAAGTTGATGACAATCTCTTATTGTCCAACAATTGTCTAAGTTTTTACTTACCAGCTGAATTTACACTTCCAGTGTAATCAGCACCAGCACTCATCTTGCATGTTAAATTTATTTACATGCTTATTTGCTCCGATCTTAATTTCCACATTTTTAAACGAGCAATATCTTTCCTAGGTCGAGGGGGAAGATTTCTTTTAGTTAGAGCTGATGTTGAGGAAGTAATTTCATGGGTTTAGATCTGATAGGTTCCACTTGTAAAACCCTGAAATACTTCGTAACTTTCCTCATCAGCTGAGTGCTCGCTGGTTAGGCTTTGATCGCACCAAAAAGGGGGAAATTGTTGGGAAATCTGTCTAAGGTTTCCTTTCCCAGTAGCTTACTTGTTTAGATTATAGTTTTGGTGGATCAAATCCTAAGTCCTACCAGCGTCAGTTGTCTCTACATAGCTCTAGTCTTAAATGTAAAGTCCTGTTTAGGTCTTTTGAGTTGTAAGTCGCAGCTAATCAAGACTCATGCTGACACTGTTCACCAGCATGAGTAACGCTTACCACTGGCTACTGTTCACCAGTTGGGAAAGTTTCATCAGCAGGCGGCTGACAAAGACTCGTGCTGACACTGTTCACCAGCGGTGAGAAGCGCTTATGACTGGCTACTGTTCACCAGTTGGGAAGGGTTTCATCAGCAGGCGGCTGACAAACCTTACCAGGAGAATGCGTGTTCCTTACACTATTCACCAGCGGTGATTTCACCAGTCATGGGAGATTCCGAGAAGAGTTAACATCCAGACTTTTGGTAGACTTTGATTATGCCAGGGCAAGTCACCAGCAGAGACTGCCAGCACAAGATCACCAGTATGATCTACCAGTCAGATGTTACCAGCAGAATTCCAGATTCTCTCTCCCAGCGCAGTAGAGACAAGAAGAAGATTCTCTGAGGAATCGACTGACAAATGATGACTTTAAGGAAGGATAACTTAAAGTCTATCAGTCACAAGACGCCAGTCTTATTCCTCGGACTGACTAATAGAGCCGTTCTGACACAAAGAGATCTGTGTCAGATAAAGCGGTCAAAGGTATGGTTCCTTCCGGAAAAACATACCTGCCACCGTCAGAAGGACATCCGAGGTCTGACACCTTTCCGGATGTGTCCAAACGGCTAGAAAGTTTGAATCGGTTCCTGCGGCTATAAATACGTCGCAACCACCAACATTCAAACTTCTTCCACTCATCTGCTCAACCACCGAAAGAACTGATATTATTGCAAGATTGCATAAAGTACTTTCGAGGCTTTTCATAAAGCTTTCCGTGTGTTGATTTATCAAACACGAGACTTCAAGCTTCAAGCTTGTAAGTTAAAGATCTCACTTGGTGTTCTTTCTCCTTCGAGAGAGTTCACAGCAGCTCCTGTGCTCACCAGCACTCGAGTTATTACGGGCATTCTGCCGTAGAAAGTGTTACGTTCTTGGGAGAACTAAAACACCCAGCTAGCTGTGGAGGTTGAAGTGACGTGCTCGCACTCCATCAGCTGAGAAGAGTTGAAGAAGGATCCAGGACCGGGAGCGGTTGATCTAGTGAACTGGTGGACGAGGCATTCACCAGCTAGAGATAGATCGTAGGAGACCTGTACCTGATTACTCTTAGTGGAATTTCCAGTGCTTCGACTGGAGAGTGGACGTAGATCGATTGATCGAACCACTATAAAATCCTTTGTTATTTATCAGCTTTCAGTCTTTCATTCATATTTTAAACCCAGCACTCAAGTGCTGGAGTATATTCTGAAACTGATATAATTGTGCAAACAAGGCTAAAATTCTAAGTATTGAATCACCAGCTGACCAGTTGTCAGCTGCGTACTGAGTAACCAGCACCAGCTGACCAGTTGCCAGTTGTCAGCTGTGTGTAAGTAGCGTGCAAGAAACAATTAACTTTATTTCCGCTGCGTAACGATTATACTCTGAAAAACCGGGACCAACACTTGTTCCTAAAGTAAAAATTATAATATCATCTATATATGCCAGACTTATAGATTCAAATCCCTTAAGATTATTATCCATAAAACGTTGATAGATACTAGGTGCCTGTTTTAATCCAAATGGCATAACTGTAAATTGATATTGATTTTGTGGTGGACAACTAAATGCTGTTAAAGGTTTAGTATCCTTATGTAATTGTAACTGCCAAAATCCTGATTTTGCATCAAGGGTTGTGAACCATTCTGCCTTTTTAATTTTATTAAAAATATAATCTTGCCTAGGTAATTTGTATGCATCTCCTCTAGTGGCTTTATTCATTTCTTTATAGTTTATAACCATTCTTCTTTTTCCCCGTTTAATTTCATTATGATTTTCAACATAAAATGCTGGTGCACTATGTGGACTTATGCTTGGTTCTATAATTCCCTTTTCTAATAATTTTTCTGTTTCTTCTTTAAATTCTGCGACATCTCTTTCTGTATATGGAATTCTATTTGGTACATTTACTTCTTTATTGGGATCTATTAATTCTATCCTAACTTCCATTCTATTTGTATTTTTAATAGGGTCTAAAGGATCTTGACTACTTATTTCGTCGAGGATTCTCAAGACTTTTATTTCGATTTCTTCGTGAATGTACATAATTAGTTGATTTTTAAGTTCATGGATAATTTTTCCTTGTAAAAAGGAAAGTGTAGTATATATCTTTGTTGTAACTAAATGTCTACGTTGGTTTTCCATTGCTGGACAACGTAATTTTACTATATCAATTTCTTGAATAAAAGGGTAATATTTTTTAAGAAAATTGTTTCCTAATATTAATGGTACTCCTGTATCTTGTTTGTATAAGGTGTCTAGAGGAAATTTTGTTCCTTCAATTAGTATTACAAGATCTTTTGCTCTATCATTTATTTGGATAATTTTATTATTAGCAATTCTCACTTGTATTGGTTTTTCTAGTGTTGACCAATATTTTGCTGGTAACATTGTTTCTTGTGCAAGGCATATAGTTGCTCCAGTATCTATATAAGCAAAAGTATATTTATTAAATAGTTTACTTTTATGAATGTACTATTCTTGCTCATCACTACTTTCTGCATAGTTGGAACTTTCAGATTCAGATTCTATGTTATATGTATCGAAATTCATTTCTTCGCCTTCTTCGTATATGTCTTCTATAGGTTCGACCCCTAAAGAGTATATAAGTTTTATTTTATTTTCTTTTTACAAGTTTTTCTTTGGACATTCATTAGCATAATGGCCAAATTCTTGACATTTCCAGCATCTACATGTCTTCTTTTCTTTCGACTTTTTCTTATTTCTTGTGTTTTTATCATCGTATTTTTTGTACCTCCTCTGATATTTTTGTTTCCATGATTTTTTAAATGTTCTATATTTTTTATATCGAGGGTAATATTATTTTTTATATCTTCTCTTTCTTTCTGGTTTACATCCATATTGATGTGGAATTGTTTCAAGTTGTTTACAACATCGTATATTTATTTTTTCTAAATATTTTTCTTCGGTTTTTCTCATACACAATTCATCTCTATATTCTAATGCATATTTTTCTATTAATCCTAATGTTTCTTTTGTTTTAGTTTTTGTTGGGTTTGTTAATTGTATATTTATATATTTTAACATTGTTGGTGGTAGTTTACTTTTTACTATATCTAATAGGCCAGTTCTATCTGATGTTTTATAATAATTTTCTTTTATTTGGCAAAAGAAATTTTCTATAAGACATGGGTCACAGAGAGCCATATTATTTAGTATTTTTATAATATGTGATTTTTCAAATTCTCGTGTTGTTTCTGTTTCATCTCCAAAAAATTCTGCAAATATTTCTTTGGTTAATTGTTTTAGAAGGTCAAATTTAGCTTCTTTTGATGTATCTTGTTTAGCATAGTTACTATAATTACATGGCGTTGTATGTAACCAGTCTGATAATTGTCCTGTAGCTTTATACATTATATATGTTAAGAAATCTTCTAATGGTAATTTGCTAATTGTATCATCATCAGTTTGGACTATCATTTGGAATTGATTTATCCATAAATAATTAAACTTGATGCATTTGATGCACAATCTATGTTTAATACTCCACTACTTATACTTCTTTCTTTCTGAATGTATGACGGTGGAATATTCTTTTTGTATTTTCCTGTTGTATATGTATAATCATTTTTATACATATAATCAACAAAGCTTTTTTCGTATTTATTTGGTCGTGTTTCAGTGCTTGTAGAAGCATTTTCTTGTCGCTTATTATAATCTTCTTTTTTACGTTTTTCTTCTTCTTCATCTTCCATATTTAATGTTGGATTTTCATCATCACTATCTATTCCATAGATGATACCTTGAGCATCTTCTTCATCAATTCTTGCAACCTTTAAATCATGTATTTGTAATTTGTCTATTAATTTTGATAATTTTTCTATTTCGTTTATCTTCGAATTGGTGGTATCCATTTATGTGTTAAATTTATAGGTTCATTTATAGATTCATTTTTTACTAATTTTCTAGTTGTCCCTTTTGTTACTAATTCTTGTATTAATTCTAATGCCTCTTTACATTCAAGAAATTTTTCTTTTCCTGTTAATATTTCTTCATTATCTAATTCTCCTTGTTCTTTTAGGAAATTTATTAAATCTTGGTATTTATATTTTCGTATTTTTGTTTTCTTTATTCGATTTATTGAATCTAATAATTTTTTTTGATTTTCTTTAATTATTTCTATTAATGTTAATATTAAATTAGATACTTTTGAATTCCCTTCTGTCATGCGGTTATTAGAATTATTAATTGTTGTTCTAATTCTTCTAATAAAGCTTCTAATCGAAACATTTCATATATTTCATTTTCTACTCTATGAAATTCAATTAATTGTTTTGTAAGCTTTATAGTTTCTTGAATTCTTAAAATTTCTTTTCTTAGTGCTATCATCTCAAGATTGCTTATTGTGACAAAGTAGTTTGTCGTAATTGTAATGTTTATGATTTTTATTAATATTGCTCATTTGTTCTTTCAAGCTCTGATACCAAAATTGTTTATCATGATTTTTGGGAATTTTGATTAATCGTGTAGACGAAATTTTATTTTGTGTAAATAGAATTAAATTAAGATAAATATAAAAGAAATACATAGGAGGGTATAATTGGAATTTCAACTTCATTCAAACCTTGGTCAAAGCACTTTTGCTATATTCTGAATGTTTTTATAAGAGTTGCTATAGGTTGAACTATACTTAAAAATTTTGCTAGTTAAAATTATTAAGTGATGATTCTTCTACAAATAGGCTTTCCAATTAAGTTGTAAGTAGAAACTTAATGGTATAAATGAATGGAATTGGTCTGCAATAATCAACTAGCTTTTTAACCGAGCAATTTGAAGATGTTTTGTAATTAATGAATGGAATCATTATACATTTTTTTAAATACATATTTGATTTTCATTCATCAAAATTATAGATTAATATAATTATAATATAAATTATTTTCTATATATATGACATCTAACTAAATATATAAGTTTATTGAAATAAATAGTTTGATTTGGAAAATTACTACACTTAATAGACTATAATTTAATTATTATAAAAAAAACTAAATAAAATAATTAGATAAACATGTATGCTTTAAAGAGAAAGTAATACACATTATTTTTTTTGAATTATTATAGTTTAATATATATATATATAGGGGAGTGATCATATGAGAACTCTTCTTACCATGTGAAAATAAGAACTAATCTCGGTCATCTAATTGGTGATCCAACGCTCAAGACTAAATAACTCCCGTTTGCATTATTGTGTAGTGAAACATGCATTAAAGGGTAATTTTGTAATATTTTTTTTCTCTCCTCTAAAATCATCCTAAATCTTTAAATGATCATATCTCATTTGATTTAGATTATTTTTTAATGTATCATATATCAAATTAAAGGCAATTTAATAATCTTTCAAACGAAATCCCTATTGCATATGTTTCGATTTAAAAGTCTTCGTAAAAAATGAAAATAGTGACTATATTCATAATTCTCGTGACAGTACACAAATTTTTATATAATGAATGGAGTTGCACAATATAATGCATGAAGTTATATTATATAATGCAGAATATGATAGATAAAATGCAATAATTTTTTTCCTGCAAGATCAAAAAAAAATTAAAATTCATTATCTTTGCATACTGTAGATAATATCATAGTTGTTATAAAAGTTGATCATATATTACTTGTTTTTAATTATGTATTTTTTGTTATATTATATAAATGTATATTACTATATTATATAATGCAAGTTTGTTAGGTATATAATGAATGTTTGATAGGTATATTATGCATGTCGAGGTCAATATAATGCATATAATGAAAAATATGATAGATAAAATGCAACATATTTTTTCAGCGAAATCATCATTCATCATTATATTTGCACTTGTTATGTATTATATAGTAATAACATATGCATTATAATGAAAGTAATAAAATTCTCTAAAATAAAAGTAATATCATGTATAATATGCATAATTCTCGAAACAGTACACGAATTCTTATTTAATGAATGCAGTTGCACAATATAATGCTTGAAGTTATAGTATATAATGCAGAATATGATAGATATAATGCAACATGTTTATTTCAGCGAAATCATCATTCGTCAATATATTTGCACTTGTTATTATATAGTAATAACATATGCATTATAATGAAGGTAATATAATTTTTCTCTAAAATAAAAGTAATATTATATATAATAGAGGAAGCAATGTCGTATAATGATAGTAATATTGTTCTAAAATAAGAGTAATACCATATTATAATGCAGGAAGATGTTTGTTAGGTATATAATGAATATTAGGTATATATAATGCATGTTTCCTAGGTATATATAATGCATGTTTCTTATGCATATAATGTATGTTTGTTCGATATATAATGCATGTCGAGAATTGATTCTTATTTCTTATGGTAAGAGTGGTTCTCACTGGATCGCATCCCTATATATATATATTAATATTATAAAGGATTAATGAAAACAAAATTGATGCTGACATAATATGCACGAAGGAAAGTGATACGATTGTAATTATAATAAACTTTTCTCATTTTCTGTATTTCTAGATTTGAGAACAAAATAGAATAAAAAATAATCGAGCTCCATGAGCTCGTTGTGTAGCCTTTGAGCTCGAGCTTGTCAAACACTATGTTAGAATTTTTTTATTATTATTTTTAAATTTCAAGGTATCCAAAATCACCAACCTTTTCACAATTGAATTATTTTATTTTCTTTTGGTATTGAATGAAAATAAGTACTCCCTCCATTATTACTTTAATTAAAGTATCATAATTATGTGATTCAATTTTCATTTTTTTCCATTTATTCTTATACTAATTTATAAGTGCTCACTTGATCTTGAAATCAAGAATTAAATAAGTAGTCAAAATATAAAATAAGATAATATACAATATTATAAATAGAAAAGAGATGTGAGAATTGAAGACACTAGTACCCACACATTTCCCACAAACAGAATACAATATTAGTATTGAGAAGATGTGTTTCATCTTTAGTTGATGGAGGTTTCTTGATCTCTATTGTTAATGGCAGTAAATATTTAAAGAAAAAAAAAAAAAAAAGAGCTCATCAATTTAACTTCCAACATCTCATCTTCTTGTGTGATTTACAAGGAAAAATTAATGATGTACCTTTTTTTTTCTTCATGCAAGGTAATTGTATATTTGTGGATTGTTCTTGTCTCGCTCCAGATACTCTCTGTCTATCAGACTCTCGATCCTTTTCTTCAAGTCTCCTGGTTTTATCGGGAACTTCAGCTGCAACGCATACATCAATCAAAACACTACTTTCTATCTATAAATATATGTAGGAAGAGTTCGACTTGGGTCTCTCACCCATATCAAAGTGAGCTACAACAGTTTTAGTACACACGGACGATTTTCAGCATATATTTTCGTTACCAACCTGCTGAAAGAGTTCAGTGATCAGTAGAGTGTGGCTCAGCACTTTTCTCGTTTTCATTATACGAACAATAGCAGCATCCACCTGTATACATCATTACAAGACATTAAACTTACTGCATCAACGTAGAATATAGTTTCATGTCTTTTGACTCAAACTGACCTGATATTGACGGTCTTGGAATACCCTTTCTGTTGTGCTTGCATTCTCTTCTACTGTTTCCTTCATCTGAATCGCATTTACCTACTCACACAATTCCTCACTTAGTAATCTACAAACTACTTGCACAACAGATCATTTGTTATCCTGTACTACCTTTATACGATACAATGGAGCGCTAAATTGATCATCGAAGGCAAATGTGTCATCGTCTTCCACATCTCTGCCTTTGGGGGTCTGCAAAAACGCTGTTATCACTAAACACATATATTTATTTTTGGGTTTGAAGGAAAATAGAAAGAATACTAACTTTTTGAAGAACACGGAACTTCCCACATGCAAGGGACTGCAAAGTCCTCCTTAGCTCTTTATCCTCAATTCTCGTAGACTCCTTTATATCTTGAAAGGAAAGATTTTGCGCATCATTGAACAGCATCAGTACAACAGTCTGTCACACAGCACACATGCCATTATATGTTAAAACATGCCAAGCAATGCTAACTCTGAAGTGGAGAAACTTATCCAGCTGTAAGCATTCTAACCTGAAATAGTGACACAGCCAGCTCCTTTTTACCTTGCGGGAAATCTGCTTTAAGAACACAATGACCTAATGAATTTTGCCACATCAATCGCCTCCCACTATACTTGCTTAAGTAAAACTCCTTGAAAATATCCTGAAGAGTGATTATAATCAATATGTGGTTATCTAAGGAACACAATTCTCCACCATCAAGTTTTATCACAAAATATATCAAACCTGATAGACATTGAGTTCATGTGGCAACCGGACATCCATGGGAGGATATGTAGGCCAATACCTGCACAGATCAAACATAATTGTGTTCAATCCTCCAACCCCCATACATGCATAGAGGATTGAGTTGTTATGTACATCAGAGGTCCATAAAAAAGCAACGAATAACAACTTACCCAGTGGTTAAGACATGAACACTCATCTCGATCCCAGATGGGAGCTTTGTCCGAGCTTGAGATGATTGCTTGAATGATTCATTAATTTCTTTCGACAATTCAATGTCCTAAATTAAAGTTTCAAATATAATTAAAACACCAATACAATTTTAATAGTTGGAGGAGTCTAGAAATGAATTATGCATGTGGAAAAAAAATAAGATTTTATTTATCATAGATAAAATCATATTTAGTTATCAAGAACATCTTGTCCTTCAGACATCAAGGTCAGTAGGTCACTAAATTTAATTTATCATATAATCTCTCCCCTCGGGATGAGGTCACTCAACACCACTGCAATTATGATAACCAAGCAAGCACTCTTTTCTGAAATTATTTATCCTAAAACTGATTTTACGGATAACTTTCCAGCAAGCACCCTTATCCTAACAAAGTATTATCGATAGATAAGTACATAATGAGTAAAGAAGAAAATAAGTTAAATCAAAGATGCCAAAGTTTTGATTACCAATGCCGCATAAGTTATGCCACAAGTAATTTCATCAAGTTTGTGCAGTGTCCAAATACATTTCCCTAGAGTGCAAGAACCTTTTTTAGAGAAGGAATCTTAGGCTAATAACAATCATTACTGTGAACTGGTCATCATGAAAAACTGCTCACAATCCAGTTTAAATATCATTTAATGTAACCCTGCCAATTGGCAACACAATATACATTAAGATGTCTTGAGGAAACTGTAGTTGTCACAAATGTTTCACCATATAGAAATTATTCATCATAAGTTCATCAAGCATCATGCTCCTAACCCCAAAACTAATGCGTACCTTGAACATTCCTTCAAGTTTGTTAGTAAATTGACTGCCACACTCAGTTTTCAACTGCAATAATAGATCCCAGTCTTAAATGTGCACGTGTAAACAGAAATTTGGTGGGAATTGAAGAATATACTGAAGAAAAGTTTACCTTGGTAATCATAGACTTCTCTGCATCAATAGAAGCACTTTTACCCAATAAGAGCCTTTTCGCGAGATCTTTCTTATAGAAGGCCTCAAATACATCCTTACCCTAAACAAGGAGTAAGAAATGCATTCTAGGAACTTAATTGATTGAATTGCAAGGAAAATGAACGAAACAGAATACCAATCATAACTAAAGCTCACAAGCTTGCACCTACCTGTATAAATCTGAACAAGACCAAAACTTTATCGAGTGTACCCTCCAATTCCTCTTCTGATGCACCCTTATTTCCAGCACGGAGTTTCTCATCCACAAACTTGGCAATTAGCTCAGCGGGTCGATTCTGGAAAGGAGCATATCATTACTCAATTAATACTTGATTGAATTAATACAACACACTGTGAAAACCCACCTCCCATTCCAAATCCAAACAAGAACTATCGTATTCACACATGATACCAACCTCAGCTGATTCACACCCATGACCCATCACATAACTATTGTATCATTTCATGATTTGATGGAAACAAAATAACAAATCAGAGCAATGTAAACAACTTTATCAAGCTTCTACATTTGCATACAGTACAATTCAGGATGAAGTTTCTCTCTCAAGAGTAGGAAAAATGTCAAAGTGAAGCGGTTGTAACATAATACCTGTCGTATATTAATGAGATGCTCAAATGCATCCTTGATGGTGTTGCTAAATGCTTCATTTTTGGAAAAGCTTTCCTCCCATATTCTGTCAAGATTTGCCTTAAATTCCAATAAGCTGGACACCATCTCTTTGTCCTTTTCTTCATCCATTACAATACTCTGGCCAGTTCTTCGAATGTACTGATTAAGGGATAGCCTTAATGATTCAAGGGCATTGACCCTCAAGAAGAGCACATACATCCTCTGAAGGTCTTCTATACGCTTCCCATCCATAAGTGTCGTGAAACCCTGCAAGAGTCGATCAGAATTACAAGACCATTCGTATGAGAGCACAACGAAAAAATCATTACTACATATAGAATGCAATTCATTCACAAGGGCCACCTTATCCAGAATGGCACTTATGTGACGCTCAAGCAGCTGCTTTTCTGCAGTAGCTACTAGAGGCTTTCTTGTACTTGCATCCAGGTAGATTAAGCATCTTTCATTTTCTTCTTGCAACCTCATCTGGAAAGACATAGATAGCCAAATAAGTTGCTGAGATTAATGTGTAAATGGACACAACGAAGTACCTAAGGGTGCAAAAGCCTAAACTTAACAAGCAAGGAAGACCAGAAGTTCAGATTAGAAGTTTAATGAACAGATATCAGACAAAATGTGCAGCATGTTCACACCTCAACATGCTTTAGGTAATCAGGAACATCTGCCTGCTGCATGTATTTGGAACCTTCAGCTGCGTAAAACTCAGATGTACCTTCAAGGAATGGCTTCTCAAAGCTTTCGAGATAAATCCCCAATGCAGTGAACATCTTCAGCAGATGATTGAGAAGAGTTCTATCAACTGCTTCACCTAGTCTACAAGAACAAACAAGAATAATAATGTTAAAGAATCCTATGATCTATAAACTTTAATTATCTGTGGTTGATATGTTCCTCAAGGTATTTAAATAGAAAAGAAATATTTCTGAAAACCATTGAGCAACTCTGTGAAAGCTGTATATGTGAACATTATCAAATAATTTGTCTAAAGCTATTTCCAGAGCTGAAAAGCTGTAAATTACCTTTCACTCTCAATCATTTTTAGAAGACCAAATACAGTTTTGCGTTCTACTTCTGAAGCTAGAGAAAGATGTTTGTGGAAAAGCTGCAAGCCCATGTCCCATAATGAGCGCACATTTGGTGTTTGTTTCACATATGTTCTATCTAGATATAATGCTATACCCCGGATCATCAGCATCTGGTCACAGAAGTCCTGCCACCGCTTCTGAACTAGTGATAAGAAAACCACCAGATCTTCACTTTGGCCGACCAAAGATTGGAGCCCAGCAGATATATAGGTCTCACACTCCTTTTCAATCCTTTGATAGAGACTACCCCCCATCTTGTGCAGGCAAAGATCATTGACCGCCTTAAGATCATAATTTCATCAGTCAGCTTTTACTTGTACCTTACACGGAGAATATTGCACAATAAAAGTTTACCTGGTAGAGCTTCTCCAAGTCACATGGATTGGGTTGCTTCAAGAATATAGCACTGATAGCAGACTTCAGTGTTGCCCATGTATTTTCCTCAAAATCGACTGGCAGTGTCGGTTTAGCTTCAGAGACAAAACAAAGAATCAATCAAGGAAAACATATTCTTGAAATAACGGTCTTAAGAGACGAGCTAGTGTCATCAAAGAAACAGATTGTAAGAAAATTAAGAGAAAAACTGTACTGGAATTCTTAATATAGATATAATCTGCCTGCAACTTCCCAATTTCACGATTCCAGCAAATGACCTTTAAAGGATTTCATGGAAGTGAAACAATTTGACAAGGAGCCAGACATTATGCTGGTTAGCAGCAGTAAGAACTTTAACTATTTTCAACTTACTATAAATAGCATATTTGCATACATAATTCTTGCTAGAATTAGAAAGCGACCATAGCAATTAGTTCACCTTCAACTAAGAATGTTTGCATTGCTGTCATCCGCAATACCTAGACAATTCAAGAGCTAAAATATACTATGCCAACTTTTAACAAAAGTATGGATTAATACTCCCAGTGCAAATCCCATATTCAATT
Organism: Plectranthus barbatus; assembly: GCA_026898455.1. NCBI lineage: Eukaryota > Viridiplantae > Streptophyta > Magnoliopsida > Lamiales > Lamiaceae > Plectranthus > Plectranthus barbatus. The sequence goes on from JAPKLW010002244.1 coordinate 23,250, forward strand.
TAAAGCAGTTTACAGACATGCCAAAGAAAGAATTATAATACCCAAAGATTCATATTGCATTGTAATTCGAAATCATAAACACTAGGATGAAAATAATGCTAAAAAAATAGATACAAATGTAAAACTCCTAGTGTCATTCGTAAAATACATATTGGTGGAATTGAACTTAAAAGTTTTAATCGGAGTCTAAGATTCAGCTTTAAAAGTTTCGAATCGAAGTCTAAGCTTCAGCTTCGCTTGGAAGTAATAAAAATCAGTTCCTAAAGCTGATATGTCCCAGATCTCGCCAAATTAAAAACATATTACAATCCGACATAAAATGCTGCGAAAAATTTGCCCAGTCATTCGATTCATAAAAATCAGTCTAATACATAAACCCTAAAAATCCGACAAGTACACAAAACTGGCAAGAACTGGTTATAAGAATCCGAAATTTTCACCAGAAGCCCCCACTGTAAAAACACATAAGAAAACTACATAATCAGAAATACATAATCCAACAAGAAAATTATTGGGGGGACAAAAAACCTTTATTGAGCTTAATGACAAGCTTCTTCGTGGGCTGCGGAGGCGTAGCCTTCTTTCTTGCTAAATTAGCGGTAACTCCGCCAGCAGAAGCAGCAGAGGAGCGGCCGAAAGCACTGGACGGGGAAGGGGCGTCCAATACGGCGTCGTTGGGATCATCTTCGATCATTGGCGATAGAGCGTGGGGGTCGGAGAAGTGGACGTGGGCAGTATTGTGGTGCTGGCCGTTCTTGTTGCCCTCGAGTGGCTGAGACTTAGCCTTTTTCATTGCAGGTAGAATTGGAGCTCCGCCGGCGGTGGTTGTGGAGGGGGCGGCGGAATGAGGGGAGGAGGAGCGCTTGTTCGGGTTGGGGTTGGGGGTGGAGGTGGGGTGAGACATAGAATGAGTGGTGAATCTCAAGAAAAGGTGAAGCTCCTCATCATAGGAGGAGAAATTTGGCAGGAATTGAAATGAAGAAATTGGAAGAAGATGAGATTGAGGGGAAATCTTTATTTATACGTTTTTCATTTATACTACAAATATAATACTACAGAGTTAACATTTTTTTTTAATTTACTTCGACCTTCGGCCTTAGGCTATTTTTTTTTTAGGTGTAACATGAAATGACAAATATTCATTGGTGAGTGTTCTTTTATTAATCTGTCTTTGTGAGATACTAGATTTCCTCCCGCGCGATGCGCGACACGTATATATTAATTTTTGTAATACCCTATTGTTTCTCCTTCCTTGAATTATATTCTAATGTTTCATTTTTTTAATTAAAAATACCCTCAACTATAAAAAATACCCCAATGTTTTCTTTATCACTGAATTATACCTTAATATTTAGGGATGTCAATCGGGTTAACCCATCGGGTTTCGAGTCAGTCCTATCGGGCTGCGGGTTAATCGGTCCGGGTGAAATCGGGCTGAAATTTTTTCGGGTTAAAAAATGTTGACCCTAACCCTAACCTGTCGGTTTTCGGGCTAGCCCGTCGGGCCAATGAATTTATTAATTATTTTTTATTTTTAATACCTTTTCACTCTTTTAATATTTTAAATAATAAAAATAAACAAAATATTACTTTTCTCTTATAAAAAATACAAAACACATCACAAACTCTTATATAATTATTAATTTAACTATTAAAAATATATTATTTTTAATTTTAGTAATATTTAAATATATTTTAAATTTGTAAGTAAATAAACTTAACTATGTATTGAATAATATTTGAACTAAATACAATTATATAACTTAAACTTTAATTAATATATATGATCTTAAATATCAAAAGTAGATTTTAGTACTATAATTATGATAGATATATTAATAAAAAAAAGTACCCGGGTTAATCGGGCCAATCCATCGGGTTTCGGGCTTCGGGTTATTCGGTCTAAGGCTATTCGGGCTAATTCTTTTTTGGGCTAAAATATTTTGACCCTAACCCGTATTTTAGCTCGGGTTAATCAGGCCAACCTGCGGGTTTTGGGCTAAATTGACATTCCTACTAATATTTGATTTGATGTTAAAATTTTTATGAATCATAAATTAAATAATGTGTGACATTTCCATTTCTTTGGTTTATATGTGGCATATATTGTATTAAAATTTTAACACCATTAGCGATGTAGGGTATTTTTAATTGACAGAAGCAAACATTAGGGTATAATTCAATGATATGAGAAACTTTAGGATATATTTCATAGTAAAGGGTATTTTTAGTGGGCAAAATGAAACTTTAGGGTATAATTCAAGGAAAAGCAATAAGGTATTTTTCATAGTTGACCAATACTAAAGGGTATTTTTCTTAGTTTTCCCTAATAATAAATATAGAAAAGATTTTTCATAATGTCATATATACATAATACTAATTTTACTAAAATATATTATAGCTTATTAAATAAAATAGAATTGTAACTATTTCTTCCTATAGTCAAATATATTGTAAATTTTATATTTTAAAAGAGTTTTATTAACTTTAGATAATGAAATATTAGAATATTATCATTAGCACATGCATATATAAGATTGAGGTAAACTTGTACCTTGATTTTTTTTATTTACTTTCAATACCTCCATTTCAAATGACTCGTTTCAAAATAGTATATATCTTTGTGAAAATCCTTCAATGAGGTAATCAAAGAAAATTTAAAAAAATTAATTACATTGATCCCTCCTAAAAATAACAACTTATTAATTCTCAGTTTAAACAACAAATTTAAGTTTTATATTGTAAAAAATATATATATATCATACAGATAAACTACAAAAATTTTTCCACTATAAATATAATATTTACATTTTAAGAAAATATGCTGGTTCTATTATGTTGATTCATTTACAAATTTTATGGTGAAGGCCATAAAATGGTTCAAAATATTTATAAAAAAGAGACGAACATAATAAAAATATACTACATATATATCAAAACTTAATAATATTTACCTTATATTATTAATAACTTTAAATAATGTATTTTTTAAGTTTAATTAAAACATCATTATTATCGTAAGTGTCTTTTAATCCTTTCTCATCTAATTTAATATTTTTTGTGACAGTAATACTCTTTATTTTCGTAATTTTCTTATTTATAGGCATGTAAGATTGGTTATATCTTTTACTTTAATATTTCCATAATACCGATTATTTTAATTAATTTCTATCATGCTTTTTTTATAAATTATTTTGGTGTAGTAATTTTCGTAATCTAACATAAAATATGTCAACCAAATAATTAGCTAATTAGCGTGATTGAGCTAATTAATTACTTGACATATTTGAAGCATCGAATTCGAAGGTCCGCCAATAAAATAAATACTAATACATTATTTTCATAATTCATTAACAATTATTTTAGAAAAAATCATTGAGAATAGATAGATTGTGAATATGGACAGGACGGTGATAGTGAAATATATAATGAATAATTAATTGTCAGTAGATTGACATATATTAACAATCAACAATAATATTAATATTAAAAAATAGTAAAAAATTAAGAAAAATTTGTATTTCATTGGATAAAGAGAAAAAATTAAAATACACTGCGAACAACATAATAAAAGAGAGTAAAAACTAATAATTTGTCTATCGTTAAAAAAATGGCATACAGAAAATAACAAAAACAATATTTCACTACCTAAAATACAATAACAAATCTAAGAAATCAAGTAGTAAAAAAATAGTATGCACTAAGAACTATTGTTGTTGATTATTTAAAGATATTAATATCAATTTCAAATATCATCATGTGTTTTCTCCTCAATAAGTGGTTGAATTAGTCTCCTCATACCTACAAATTTAAGAAATAATGGATTAACAAATGAATAGTTAATCATCTATAATAATTAAAAGTTAAAAATAAAGAGTTGCTTCTTACCACTAAATACAGTAGGCGGTCGGCTTGAGCGTGACACAGTCGCACACTAACACGCATTTTTTTAGAGTAGTAAAAAAAAATACATTTCTATATGTGAAAATTAGTAAAATTAAATATTATGAGCTAGAAAATATTGTTGCCGATTATTTTAAGATACTAATATCAATTTCAAATATCTTATCTGTTATATCCTCTGTGGTTGAATTAGTCTCCTTATACCTGCAAATTTACAAAATAATAGATTAACAAATGAATAGTTAAGTTTTTCCACTAAAATGCATATAACAATTAACAGATTTAAAAAAAAAGCTGTTTCTTACCACTCATGAACACAGTAGACCATCCACATGAGTAAGAAACAATCACACAGTATTTATACAATTTTTAGATCATATTATTATTAATGATACCAATAATCTAGCCTTAAATGATAATTGTAACTTAATGTTTATTGTCCATAGTTTATGTAATCTAATTATAATAGAGTTGATTAATTCATTTCCATAATCTACCTATTGTCAATTTTGTATTGATTATTTTCCATAACATATTGTATTATTAATTTTAGAAAATTATATTTAACGTAAAAGAAATTTATAGGGGATTGTGCTAATATTTAACTAACAGTGTATACGACTAAAAATAAATTAATATTTATATTATAGCATATTTTTGTCAATTACATTTTTGGGAAGAGGTCTAATTATACGTTACATATGATAAATTTATTGTGACAAATTGAAAGGCATTATAATTTGAAGTTCGCTACTCTTGTTGTTTCTTGCACTTAATATCTTCACAATCTTTTTGTTAAAAATATTTTAATTATTAATATAGATATTTTTTCCATATTTACTTCTGTCTTATTTTAGGAATGTTAGAATGAGTGGGAAATTTTTTTTTACTTGGGGTTCAACTTTTATATAAATATATAAATATGGATGAGTTGCATCAAGATTCCTATTTTGTATAAAATATGAACTAATAATTCCATAATTCCACGTCTGCGCCTATAAGATGCTCAATATTCTATTTAGAATTTTTGTGGCGGATTTCTTTAATTTTTCATATTTTTTAAGGTTCTTGCAATTTTTTTTGGAATGATTTCTCTCTTCTATTTCCGATTACACATTTTTTTTATTGTATATGTTTTATATAAGAAATATAAATCTTTTTTTACATACAATATTATGCATCAATAAAAAAATGTTTCTATTAGATTTTAATATTTAAAACATATTTTTGGCAAAATATTAGATTAAACATAAGCTACATAAAAACAAATTAAATATGAAAATAAGAACAACCAACAATTTACACTATAAACTACATACCATATTTGTAATTATTTCCTAATATATAAAACATTTATATTTGGTAAGTTTTTTTGGGGGGAAATATTTTTGGTTTGGGGTTTTGCCTTTATATATATATAGATTGTAAGACCTAGAGCATATTCGGTTTGAAATCCATCTTATAATTGAATGTATTTTGATCAGAATGTAGAATTTCAATTAGTATGAGCGTACTCTAAAAGAAGGGACAGCATTTTTATTGGAATGAGAGTATTCTGATAGAAATATTAGCATTTCGATTGGGAATAAGAGCATTCCAGTCAAAATACACTAGCAAAAATAAACATTTTTTTAAAATACACCATGTCTCACAATATCTCGCCAAAATATCATCTCGCATAAATTTTTCATAAGTTATCTTTTAAGATAGAATAGAGCTATAAATATACTATAAATTATTACAATTTTTAAAAATATATTATGAATTTTATAAATTACAAAACAAGTGTCTAAATTATAGTTTTTATTTAAAATTTATGATGGTGAAAATTTAGTTTTTAAAGTTGAAGTTTCAGCTAAATCTCAAATGAAAATGATGATGTTTTGTTTCAGAACGTGATTTTTTAAAATGTTGACTGTTAGGAAATTTGTTAGAAATTTTCTTATCTTATGTTTGATTTTGGTGGTTCAAAGCTGGTGTTTAGATCTAACCAAATATGTATCTAGATTAGTTCCAGTACGGTCTAAAATATAAAATCTTGTATAAGCTTTTTATCGGGTTGTAAGCTGGAGCTGATCGAAGACCAGACTGATGGATCAGTCTGGCTACGCAAGACTCAACAGACTAAGGTTTGAACCAAACTTACAAGTCTGAGATACATAAGTCTGAAACTGACAAGTTTAGGTCTACACCAAGTATAGAACCTACCAGTTCGGAACACACCAATTCAGATACCAAACTTACCACTTACCAGTATGGGACAAAGTGTATAATGATTGATGACATCACCAGCAAGTATGATGGCATCAGCATGGAATCTAAGTTCCAGTCCCGGTGCAAAAAGATAAGATGAATGTCTTGAGGAACGTACTAACAAGTACAGACTTTAAGGATTGGAGATTCCTTGAAGTCTGCAATCCGAAGACTTCAGTTTTGATACCTCGCACTAACCAGTCCAGGATACCTCGGACTGACAGACTTCCGTTATGACAAAAGGTGAATAATCACCATCTCCGTCAGAAAAAGTAGCAGAAAAGCGGGAAAAGTACAGTACCTTCCGAAAAGGCTACCTACTTGCACAGAAGACAGAGAACATCGGATTGGTCAAAAATCTATGTGTCTAACGACTCCAAATTCAAACTTTCGACTCCCTCACCTATAAATACCGAAGGAACTCAACAGAACAATGTTACCTAACCTGTTAATCTCTAACGAGCTTACTGAAACTCTGTCAATTTATCAACTCAAAGTTAGAGGTTGTTAAAGCTTTTTCGTGTGTCACTCTAGTGAGCATGAGACTCAGAACTTTTGAGTTCTTGAGTTATATCTTGGTAATCTTTCTCTCCAAGAAAGAATACAACAGTCAAGTACGCCTAGTACTCTGACTCTTACGGGCTTTATTGTCGCTAAGCAAATAGTTTCGGGGAAACTCTAAACACCCTATTCTGGCGACGAGGAGGCTGCATGGTGTGCCCACACTCCAAGAAGCTGCGAAGAGAAGGACGAGCAAGGACCAGGCGAGTAAGCTTGTAAATTGGTGGACGAGGCATTCACCGACAAGCAATAGATCCTAGAAGCACCTGTGTAATCCTAATCATAGTGGATTTCCAGACTTTGAGTCTAAAGAGTGGACGTAGGACCTTTAGAGTTTGAACCACTATAACCTTTGTCGTGTTTATTGATTTAAGTATTTTATCAACTTACTCATCTTTAAAACTCAACACTTAAGTATTGCAAGTATATAAATTAAAACTGAATCTAAGCATACTTGGACTTAAGTACCGAACTAAGATTTGACAAACCAAACTGACATGTCACCATCAGTTTGGATAAGTGCATATGTGTAAACGTCCACCCACCGTGGCTTGCATACATATTTGTTGGGCTGTTAGAGGTTGCATTAACAATGGTTTTGAAGGATTCCATGTTTTATGCTTCAATTAATCTGATTTAAATTCTTACATGTTTGCATTTAATTTATTTTAGTGATCATCATGTCGCTTAATCCGCTTATGACTATTCTCAATCACAACAAGCTTACTGGTCCAAATTATTTGGAATGGAAAAGAAACCTGGATATAGTACTGGTTGTTGACGAGTACAAATTTGTACTCAGCACACCTGCTCCAGGACCTCTGACTCCTGCTCCAACTGAAGAGAAAAGGGAGGCTCACAAGAAATGGAATAATGCTAATGAGATGGCTCGTTGTTACATTTTGGCTTCTATATCAAATGTGTTGCAACAAAGTATCAGAATATGCCTAATGCTTCTTATATTATGTTGAACCTCCAGGAACTCTTAGGTGAGAAGGATAGGTCTACTCGGTTCGAGGCAATGAGGAAGATTATGTCTACCTCTATGCCTGAGTGAGTGTCTGTTAGAGATCAAGTTCTCAAGATGATGGAATATCTTCATGAGATTGATCTTCTTAGTGGAAATATCTATAATGATTCAAAAATTGATATGGTTCTACATTCACTTCCAAAATCCTATGAAAACTTCTGCTTGAACGTGATCGTGGGTAAGAAGGAGTACACTTTAGCTGAACTTCTTACTGAATTGGTTACATCAGAAGGTCTCATGGGTAAGGGGTCACATGCTCTGGTTTCTTTTAAGGCATCCTCTTATTTATCTCACGGCGGTAAGAAGAAGAATCCCAAAAAGAAGAAAAAGGGCAGTGGGAGCAAAGAAGTTGCACCTTCTGGTAGTGTGGCACCTTCTGGTGGTGTCAAGAAACTAAAGGGAAAGTGCTACAAGTGCAACCGGTTTAGGCATTACAAATCTGATTGTCCCCTCTTGAAAAAGTGTAAATCGGGTATGTCTTCTACTATAGTTGTTGAAATATGTCTTGCGGCTTGTTCTACTATCTCTTGGATAGTAAATACTGGTGACACTGATCATGTTTATTTTTCTCTGCATGGTTTAATGCAGACAAGGCAAGTGAATGAATGTGAGATTACCGTACGCTTGGGGAATGCTGTAAGAGTGACGGCTGTTGTAGTGGGAGATGTGCACTTATCTTTTTCTGATAATGTTTTAGTTTTAAAAGATGTTCTATACATGTCTAGTTTTCGAAAGAATTTAATTTCAGTTTTGAAATGGTTTTCGAATGGATATTTTGTTATATTTAATAACAATGTTGTTATTATGAGAAATAACTCTTTTATCTATTCTGGCATGTTGGAAAACTCTTTGTATACTATCACTTGTTCATATCATACTGTAACTAAAACTCATGCATCTTCGTCATCTAAAAGAAAAGCTTTTTCTCTATTGAATCAAACATATCTTTAGCATCTGAGATTGGGTCATATTAATCTGAGGAGGATCCAAAGACTGGTAAGTAGTGGATCATTGGAGTCTCTCCAAGTTGAACCATTCTTAGTCTGCGAATCATGTTTGGAGGGTAAAATGACTTCCAGGCCTTTTAAGGCTAAAGGAAATATAGAGCTAAAGATGTGTTAGAACTGATTCACTGTGATTTGTGTGGGCCTATGTCCATTCAAGTAAGAGGTGGTTTTTTGAGTATTTCGTCACTTTCACGGATGATTACTCAAGGTTAGGATGCATTTACTAGATGCGCCGCAAGTCTGACTGCTCTGACAAGTTCAAAGAATTTAAGCTGAAGTGGAGAATTTGCAAGGTAAAAGAATTAACTCACTACGATCTGATCGTGGTGGTGAATCTAAATGCTAAATTTAGACAATAGTTATTGGATAATGGGATTACATCTTAACTGTCTGTGCCGGGTATTCTGCAACAAAATGGCGTAGCAAAGAGAAGAAATTGAACTCTGGTAGATATTGTGAGGTCGATGATGAGTTATGCCACTTTGCCTACTTCGTTTTGGGGTTATGCCTTGGAAACAACGGCGCACCTTCTAAGCTTTGTAGCTTCTAAATCGGTTCCAAAGACTCCAATAGAATTGTGGACTGGTGAAAGCCTAGTTTAAACCACATTCAAGTTTGGGGTTCCCCAGCACATGTGTTGGATAAGGAAGCAGATAAGTTGGCACCTAGAACAGAGGCATGGTTGTTTATAGGATATCCTAAGGGTATGAGAGGCGGTTGATTTTATAGTCCTAAGGATCAAAGGGTGGTGGTAAGCACAAACGGCTGATTCTTAGAGGAAGACTAAATAAGTAAAGATAAATCCTAGAGTGAGATCATTCTTAATGAGTTTAGAGGAGACAATGGTACACCGAGTGTACCAAGTGATATACCACTAGAGACTGCACTATGTGTTGACTCTAATGTACCTACACAAGTACTGCCTCGTCATAGTGGAAAGGTTGTTCTTCAGCCTGATTGTTTCATGGGTGTGGGAGAGTCTTCGGACTTGGTCGACATTGGTGAACATGAAGCGAACAATCCTTGGACTTACAAAGAGGCAGTTCAAGATTTAGATGCAACATCTTGGCATAAGTCTGTGGATTTAGATATTGAATCTATAGATGCTATGGGTGTGTACAACCTTACAGACCTTCCTAAAGGCAAAAAGGCCATTGGGTGTAAGTGGGTCTATAGGCGTAAGAGAGGATCTGACGGAAAGGTCATCGCCTTTAAAGCACAGTTGGTGGCAAAGGGATTCACTTAAAAAAAGGAATCTATTACGATGAAAATTTCTCACCGGTAGCTATGCTAAAGTCGATCCATATTCTCTTATCCATAGCAAATTACATGGACTATGAGGTTTGGCAAATGGACGTCAAGATAGCTTTCCTCAACAAAAATCTGGATAAAGACATCAATATGCAGCAATCTGATGGATATGTAAAGAAAGGTCAGGAGCATCTTGTATGGAAGCTAAAGAAGTCTCTTTAAGGACTTAAACAAGCTTTTAGATCTTGGAACATTCATTTTGACAAAATGATCGAATCCTTTGGATTTGAACAATGTTAAGACGAAAGTTGTGTGTACAAAATGAGCAATGGAAGCGTGGTGGTTTTCTTGGTACTGTACGTAGATGATATTCTACTTATTGGCAACAATATAAAGGTGTTATCGGATGTAAAGGTGTGGCTGTCGGAACAGTTTCAAATGAAGGATTTGGGAGATGCTGCGTACATTCTTGGTATTAAGCTCATTCATGATCAATATAAGAGAACGTTGTGTCTGTCCCAGACTGCCTATATCAACACTATTATTGCCTGATTTTGCATGCAAAACTTAAAGAAAGGGTTGTTTCCTTTTCGAAATGGAGTTCCTTTATCTAAGGACTTGTGTCCCAAAACACCAGATGAGATAGAGGAGATGGCAAAGGTTCCTTATGCTTCTGCTATAGGAAGCCTTATGTATGCTATGCTCTGTACCAGACTTGATGTTTGCTATGCAATTGACATGGTGGCAAGATATCAATCTAACCCTGGTAAGGGGCACAACCGCACAAGACTGCAGTAAAACATATTCTCAAGTATTTGAAAAGAACTTGTGATTATATGTTGGTTTACCAATCAGATAGTATGACCCCTTTGGGTTATTCCGATTCAGATTTTCAAGCTAACCGAGATAAGAGGAAGTCCACCTCGGGTTATGTGTTTACCTTGGGAGGCAGAGCCTTATCATAGAGGAGTGTGAAGCAGAAATGCATCACAGACTCCACCATTGAAGCTGAATATGTGGCTTCCTCAGAGGATGCGAAAGAAGTTGTCTAGCTTAAGAGCTTCTTCTTGGACTTGGAGGTAATTCCGAGTGTGCCAAAGTGTATCAAAATTTATTGTGACAACGCTGGTGCAGTAGCAAACTTGAAAGAACCTAGAGCCAACAAGGCATGCAAACACATTGAGAGGACGTACCACATTACACGAGAAATCGTAAAGCAAGGTGACGTTGCTGTGGAAAAGATTGCGTCATTGGATAACCTGACTAATCCTTTCACGAAGACTTTGGCAACTAAGATCTTTGATAAACACGTGGAGGGTCTTGGTTTACGATACGTAGCAGCTACATTTCGAGTCTAAGTGGGAGAATTGTAATGACATGTGGGTATACTAAAAGTTTAGCATTAGTATAAGTGGGAGATTGTTGCAGTATGCTGTAAAGCAAACTTTTAAGTGAGGCTTGTCATGTATTTAATATCTTTTGATTAACTGAAATAAATGTTATCACATTGTTGCTTTCTTATGATTGCATGTATATCTACTTATCTTATATTGTAGACAATTTGGTGGGTGTGTCGTCCCACCGAAGATCACATTGTTAAGTTTCTTATAAGATATAAAACGTATTCACAACTCAGATAGTTCTGTATAAACTATTGTTTTAGGTTGTAGTATAAAATTGAGATAACTAATCTTGGTTATTAGTTTATACGAGTGTGTGGTGTCGCATTGAATGGATCACGGTGAGACGTGTTCTCCGGTTTTGACTTTATGAAGAACCAAGGTCTCGACGATTTTATTAATTCTTAATCCTTGATGTGATATTTAGATATATGCAAATGATTGTTTGTTACTTTGACTTACCATGGGTGAGAATCAATAGGATGATTCAATATGCTCTGTATCTTGGGTAACAACATTATTTGTATGTATTTATGTATTCACATTAGGGAACCGTGTCCTAGACCTCCAGGTTGATGACATCCCCTTAAAGAGCTCATAAGTTTTATCGTATTAAATCCAACTGGTGGAATTTATTCTAATACGATAATGATGTTGAGCGGGTACTACTTAAGGAATTAAGATATTAATTAATTAATGTTCTCAAAGCTTTTAATTAATTAATGAATGTGCATTGTCTTAAACATGGGGAATTAATTAACTCAAATAGAAGCCCTGATTCACATCGGGATAGGATGACAGTTGCAACATTAATTCTCTAGTAGAATGAATTAATGTTATAAGTTACAATTATATTCTGGGCTGAATATATGTGTTTGGACTTATGGGAGGTCGGATCCTATAACTTCTAGAGATCCCTGGCCTAGCCCAATTGGAAACCTTAGATGATGCCTATAAATAGGATCTAGTGTTGAGAGAAAAACCTAATATTCCATAAGTTCATGTGTTGAACAACGACTAGGGTTCAGTTCTCTCTAAACACTGTAGATTCGGATTTACTTGGCATCTAATGAATCAAAGGATTGTTGTCCACCCGACATCCGATCGTGGTTCACCGAGACACAGGATAGAATATCTCCAGTGGAATCGATCTACATATCTGTATAGATCTATCAAGGTAATCCTTGATCTTCTTGGTTTATTATTATTAAACCAAGTATGTGTGTGTTTGGTATCCAACATCGACCGTGGGGACGAACTGATTTCACCGGCGTGTTCCATCACCTACTACGAGGAAGTTAGTTCCCTCGATAAGTTCGGCCAAGCAGCTAACCTATATTGCAAGGAAGCTGAACACACAACCCGTTAAGCGTACTAACCGGGGAACCAAATCTCAAGCTAAGCTTAAGAGGAGGAACATACCAAGTAGGGGGAACACCTACTTGAAGCTAGAGGCCAATCACACTTTTCATTCAAGTTCTATGAAGGCCAACCAAGGTGGTTGATACTTGTCTAACAAGCAGCCACCAAGGCACTCACATATGGAACCCATTTTCTGAGGTTCTCATAGGAAGTGATATACTGGGAATAATAAATGTTATATGATCATCTCCTGTCTGAATTAACAAACATGTGTCGCAAACACTCTTATACTCTTATCTCGTCGATAGGGAGATCATATAGTGTGTAGTAGATCACGGAAGATCGTATGGATCGTCTGACATAGCGAGATATAAATGGTTATCACAGCTGAGACAGTCCCAGGATAGATTGTCGATGTAGGTTGTAGCTGATCACTGTAAAATCTACAGATTAATTATAGCAACAGTGGCAAATAAATTTGTAAACCCTAAGGTTATCGAATCCAGGGGAATTGTGTGGGAAAATTATCCTATGTACTAATTATGATACTAAGATTCATTGTTTGAGGAAACAGAAAATCAGGGTTTTATTTGGAAAATAAAGATGACAATACTTGAAAATTAAAGAGGTTTTGAAAGCAAATTTAAAGGAACACAGATTCTATGGAAGAATTCTTATTATGGATAACATGCAGAACCAATTAATTTAACAGGTGGAATACTGCAATAATGCTATATTTCCTTGGTTGGCAAATATAACCTAGATTACTAATTAGTGACTATCTCCGTTCGGTCTCAGGTACACCAAATTAGTCAATCTGATAAACAAATCAGTTCAATTCCTACAATCTAGTACATCTTTTTGGATAGTGTAGAGTGTATCATGCATTCCTAATCCCATTATCAATATTCACCTCTCGGTCCTTCTATCAATAGCTAGACATCTAAACCAATCGTCACCTTTCGGTCCTTGAATTAATCTAGAATTAGAAAATAATCACAGGAATCATGAACCTAATTAATTAATCCTAACATGTATCCATAATAATATCAACCCTAGAACCCGCTAGGGTTTCTAGCCACTCATCGCAGATAGAAATCCAAAAGAAAATATATTAAAATGCATTAAAGTAAAGAACTTACAAGAAAAATAAAGGGTTTCGTGTTTCCCAAGTCTCCAAACTCTAAAAACTAAAAAATATGATGATTGATATGATAGCTCATCTGAAAAAGTCGAATTTACTAAGTATTTATAGGGGTGGATGTGTATCCTATCAAATCTAGGGCTAAAGATATGAATAAATCCGATTTTCATCAAATTCCCACGCCAGCAGACATCCACATCGATCGATGTGGAGTGGCGTCAATCGATGTGGCTTCCTCTTCGGCATCGATCAATGAGGATTCATGTTGATCGATGTGGTCTCTCGCCCCTTCTGCGCGTTGTTACGGTTTTTGCCATAACTTCCTCTCTCGAACTCCGATTGACCCGATTCCAGTTGCGTTGGAGAGATAACTCAAAGCTTCATCCATTGCCATGCACCAATAGCCCGAATCCCTTGTGTGGAGAAACTCTTCACTTCTACTCTTACACATCACTGCTTCCGGAACGGTTTTCTCGTGAACTTAGGCCTAAAACCTGCAAAAATACCAAAACGCGCATAATACCACCCAATATAGACTCATGCATAGAATATATATATATACTCAATAAAACTACATAAAATAGTAGAAAATAATATAGATAAGCGAGTAAAATAATGAGTTTATCAATCCCCCAAACTTGAACGTTTGATTGTCCTCAATCAATAGGCAAGAAGAAATAAAAAGATCATGTAATTAAAGTGCAATGCCTTACAAGATTCATCACAGTCAAAGGTCAAAAATCCACTACACACAAGCAATTTGAAAGAGACAGAAATTCATCAACAGTGGAAGAACTCACGGGAAGTGTATCGCTCAACTCTCAAGTGTTTAAGGTATAGATGAAAGCACTCAACAACATGCATGAAGAAATTTCTTCCATATGCTTGCAAATTCTCTAATATCTCCACTGCTAGAATGTGCACACAAGTCTAGAATCAAAAAGGACTTTCAATAGGTTGTAATGTAGGCTTTTTCTGATAAGGTAGGGAAATATGGTCAAGTGACTAGAATCCATTAAGTGGCCAACTCAACAAACTACAACCACTCTCAATCATCATCCACCTCATCTACTCAAATATATCAACAAATACACAATTTTTTTTCTAGCTCATTTAGAATCTCTTATGCTCTTTACATAATATTTGTATTCTTATCTTTTCCGAGAGCTTATGAGAATTCTAATTATTTCTTTGAGCTTCTTCTTCACTCATCTTTTCACCACTAATTTATATTTTCTTATCTCCATCTCACAATCATTCCACCCCATATACCACAACTCAAGACATGAGCGAAACCAATACTTCTTCTTAATCTCATAGACAAGGAAAGAAAATTTTTGCATAGGCTCAAAAGTGGCTAACTAGGGAAAATTTAATGTGAATGGACAGTGTTTAGGATATTGGGTTATCAAAGATGACATAAGATCATCTCCTAAACTTGTGCACACTATCCAGTCTCAACACAGAAAATAGGCAAGTTCTAGAGAAATAAAAACACACATGTGAATCTCACATCAAATGAAATAAGGCTCAAAATCTCACACAAGGGTTCAAAATTTTTTCTTCCACAGTCAATTTCAAATCAGCTCAATCGGCATGCAAGTATAAGTGTCAAATCAATCCTGTCATGCGGTATATTCATAGGCATCTAACCACAATCACAATCAATTCAAACTCAACCCTCAACTGATTCTACTCTCACAATCTCATTCGGGTTATTTCAAGACTCAAAAATTTTCCCTACAAAATAGAATAAAATTAAAATTTACCGCAAAAATTAAATACGGAAAGCAGAATAAATAAAAGATAGAACGTTCCATCTCTTGTCCACATCCCCCAAACTTATTTCCAACTCGAAGAGTGGAATAAGTTTGAAAATCAGACAAAAGAGGGAATGATACCTGGTAGTTGATCTCAGACATCAACTTTTTATCCCCCGGAGTCTTCGACATCGCACGACGTGGAATAATTGCTGCTAGCACTTTGCGTCGATCGACACGAAGCCTTCTTATTGATCCTTGCTGTGGATCGAAGAGTATCACGCCGGGCTGCTTGGTGTCGATCGACGCCAGGCTGCGTCGATCGACGTCGAGCCGTACTCCAATTTTTTTTAACTGCATAATAACTGTTAACACAGAAATAATAGAAATTCGAAATAAAATAAAAAAAAAATGAAAATTAAGAAGAAAATACGGAAAAGGTTGGGTTACCTCCCAACAAGTGCTTGATTTAACGTCTCAGCTCGACGATACCTCAAATCACCGCCAGGGAGGTCGGGTCAAGGCTCGCCGGCCTTTGGCATCCACCATGTAAACCTTCCGGTCTTTGACAGTGGTGGTGATTGTAGAAAAAGTTGGCGTAGTTGACACTTTCACCCTTTCGTTTCCTCACTCCCACTCAATGGCAGCTGCTTCCTCCTCATCAGATTCATCTCCTTTTTCAGTAGTGGAGATTCGATTGCACTCAGCTTTCTTATTGCTATTGTCAATCACAAAGGTAATCTTTTCGTCGGTTGCTTGGAGTGTGATCTCGCCGCCTTGACAGTCAATGAGAGCGGCGCTAGTGTCGAGAAACTCACGCCCCAAGATCATGGGCATGTTCTCATCCTCCTTCATCTCGTGCACCACAAAATCTGCAGGGAAAATGAGATGGCCCACGCGAATGAGCACATCCTCTAGTATACCTTTTGGGCGGGACACAGATCGGTCCGCCATCTGCAGGGTGATCGTCGTGGGCCTCATCTCTCCGATGTTGAGACGCTTGTAGATGGAGTATGACATCAGGTTGATACTGGCCCCAGTATCACATAGTACTCTCTCGAACGTGTGTCCCCCAATCTCAACCGGAATAGAGAAGCATCCATGGGCACCTGCTTTTGAAGTAGCAGGTTGCACTGCTCGTGGATCTTCACCGTCTTGTTCTCCACGAATTGTTTCTTACCACTCATTAATTTCCGGAGGTACTTCATGTACCCTGGGATCTCCTTCAGTGTTTCGATCAGTGGGATGTTGATGCTGACCTTCTTCAGATTTTCCACAAATTTGGAGAACTTCTTGTCCTCTTTCTGCTTCGCGAACCGTTGTGGGAATGACAAAGGAGGGGGTTGATCTTCAGACTGCTTCAGCTTTGCGCCTGGAACAGCCTTCTGCGTCGATCGATGCTGGGTTGCGTCGATTGACGGGGCTCTATCTTCTGCGTCGATCGACGCGGGTGGTGCGTCGATCGACTTGGATCCCTGCCCTGTGCAATTTTGCTCCTTTTCGCCTCCAGAATCATTCACAGCCATCTCGGGACCCTTGTAGTTCGTCCCAGACCTCAGAGTAATGGCATTCACTGGCTTTTCCTTTGCGGGGTTCACCTCTGTCGTGCTTGGAAACTGTCCCGGCTTATGCTAATTGCTGAGAGTAGTGGCAATTTGGCTCAGTTGGGTGTCCAACATCTGAAGATGTTTCGTCATCAGCTGCATGTGGTTGGCCATCCCCTTCACCTCGGTTTCTACTTTCCCAAACTGGTTATCCGAGCTCTTGATGAATTTCTCGAGCGTCTCGTCCAGCACAGATTTCTTTCTTTCAACAATCTCTCATCCTGTACCAACATCAAAACCAGACGGAGGGTGTTCTGTAGCAGAAGGGTTAGCATAAGAAAAACCAGGGTGAGATCGCCCATGGTTGTAATGATACCCTTGATTGCCTCGGTAGTTATTGTGATAACCACCGCCAATGTAGTTCACCTCCATCCCGGTAGTTCCAGACGAACTGCTTGCACCCCGGTCGATGTAGTCGGCCTCCACCGGAACAATAGCCATGCTTGGCTCTGCAACAACTGCAGCTTGTGTTGTGCCCAATTTTTCAATCTCTTCCTAGAGCTTTTTCACCTCAGCAACCACATCAATTTCTGGCTTGGCTTCCACAGCTTTGACCGGAATCTGTCTCTCAGTTGGCCATTGGTGGCTATTCAGTGCCATATCTGCCAGCAACCTCATACTCTCTGCACCACTCTTCTTTATCAGTATCCCACTAGCAGATCCATCAACCAACTCCTTCATGTGAGGATTCAAACCCTCATAGAAATGACACACTTGCATCTCCAGATCGATGCCATGTCCAGGACGGAGTCGTAGAAGCTCTTTGTATCTCTTCCAGGCCTCGTAGAGTGACTCATCATACATCTGCTTGAAAGGAGTAATGGCAGCAGGCTCGGTGGGAAGTAGTTGGTAAGGAACTCTGCACGAAGCTCCTCCCATATCCCAATTTGATTTTTATCCAGTCCAGCAAACCAAGACCGTGCCTCGTCTCTGAGTGAGAATGAGAACAGTCTCAGTCTGATTACATCTTAGGTTACTCCATTCTGCTTCACAGTATTACACACCTAAATGAATTGGTTGAGGTAGGTATATGAATCTTCTACAGCTCTCCCCGCAAACTGATTTTGCTGCACCATCTGAATAAGGCCCGTGCGTAGCTCAAAGTTGTTGACATCGATGCCAACTCTGAATCCGACCTCCGCTTGCTATGGAAGAAATCGATCCAAGATGGACCTTTGCGGAACCACAACCTGCCTGTTGTTCAACTCTGCCAGTCTTGCAGCTTGCTCTGCCTGAGTAGCCTGAGCTGCTTGTAGTTGTGCTCTCAGCTGCTGTACTTCATTCACAAATTGCCTCTGCTCCTCGGGAGTCATATTTTGCAGAGGTGCTTCAGGATTCTCAGCCATCTCTCGTTGTTTTTCTTTTCCTTTCTTTTTGATTTTCCTGCAGGTTGCTTCAATTTCAGGGACAAAGGCCTCGAGTGTTTTTCCTTTGGCTCGCGTGTTCATGCACCTGCACGGGAAATAGGTAGATATCAGTTTGGCATTGATCAACGTGAATGTCATGTCGATCGATGCAGGAGAGTAGTCGACATCGATCGATGAAAGGTGTACGTCGATCGACGCAGCAGAATGATTGACGTCGATCAATGCAAGGTGGCATCGATCGACGCAATACACAGACTCAAAAACTCACACACGCACACGTACAGAAAAACAAAACTCAATCCAACAAATTCTAGGACGAACTAGTAACAAGATAAAATCTAACAATTCCCCAGCAACGACGCCAATTTGATCACTGTAAAATCTACAGATTAATTATAGCAACAGTGGCAAATAAATTTGTAAACCCTAAGGTTATCGAATCCAGGGGAATTGTGTGGGGAAATTATCCTATGTACTAATTATGATCCTAAGATTCATTGTTTGAGGAAATAGAAAATCAGGGTTTTATTTGGAAAATAAAGATGACAATACTTGAAAATTAAAGAGGTTTTGAAAGCAAATTTAAAGGAACACAGATTCTAGGGAAGAATTCTTATTATGGATAACATGTAGAACCAATTAATTTAACAGGTGGAATACTGCAATAATGCTATATTTCCTTGGTTGGCAAATATAACCTAGATTACTAATTAGTGACTATCTCCGTTCGGTCTCAGGTACACCAAATTAGTCAATCTGATAAGCAAATCAGTTCAATTCCTACAGTCTAGTACATCTTTTTGGATAGTGTAGAGTGTATCATGCATTCCTAATCCCACTATCAATATTCATCTCTCGGTCCTTCTATCAATAGCTAGACATCTAAACCAATCGTCATCTTTCGGTCCTTAAATTAATCTAGAATTAGAAAATAATCACAGAAATCATGAACCTAATTAATTAATCCTAACATGTATCCATAATAATATCAACCCTAGAACCCGCTAGGGTTTCTAGCCACTCATCGCAGATAGAAATCCAAAAGAAAACATATTAAACTGCATAAAAGTAAAGAACTTACAAGAAAAATAAAGGATTTCGTGTTTCCCAAGTCTCCAAACTCTAAAAACTGAAAAATATGATGATTGATATGATAGCTCATCTGAAAAAGTCGAATTTACTAAGTATTTATAGGGGTGGATGTGTATCCTATCAAATCTAGGGCTAAAGATATGAATAAATCCGATTTTCATCAAATTCCCGTGCCAACAGACATCCACGTTGATCGATGTGGATTGGCATCGATCAACGTGGCTTCCTCTTTGGCATCGATCGATGTGGATTCACGTCGATCGATGTGGTCTCTCGCCCCTTCTGCGCGGTCTCACTGTTTTGGCCATAACTTCCTCTCTCGAACTGTGATTGACCCAATTCCAGTTGCGTTGGAGAGCTAACTCAAAGCTTCATCCATTTCCATTCGCCAATAGCCCGAATCCCTTGTGTGGAGGAAATTTTCACTTCTACTCTTACACATCACTGCTTCTGGAACGATTTTCTCGTGAACTTAAGCCTAAAACCTGCAAAAATACCAAAACGCGCATAATACCACCCAATATAGACTCATGCATAGAATATATATATAAACTCAATAAAACTACATAAAATAGTAGAAAATAATAAAGATAAGCGAGTAAAATAATGATCTTATCAGTAGCATACGCGGTAATAAGCGTCTTATCTTGGATTGCTTGGTATGCTAGTGCGGGGTTACGCATTGATAAGGACCTAAGTTAAGATCTATTCCTTTATCTGACATTAAAGGAATTTGGATCTTGATGGCTTGATGATATCCTAAACCTAAATGAAGGTACGTAAGTATATACAAACTGTGTATCACTTTGAGTTGTAGTGAAAGGCTCTAGCTGGGCTTGTATATCTGTATCTTGGGTGATAACAGTTTGTGTATGATTGTCTGGTACCGGAATTAGGTAACCACATCCAGTATAGGATGATGACATTCCCTGAGCAGCTCAAAAGGTTCGTTATGCTAAAGTCATGCAGGCTGATTAAGTTCAAGCATAAGTGAAAATGGTTGAGTGAATTGACTCAGGAATATAAGATGTTAATTAATTAAATGGCTTGTCAGTTAATTAACGAATGTCTGTAACCTTAAATGTGGGGATATACCGAGCCTATGCAACCCGTCCCTCACAACGTGGTAGCAACTAGGTAGGACAATATTGTTTCTCTGGTGGAATGAATCAATATTAATTAATTAATTATATTCTGGGTTGAATATGTGAATTAATTAATTGATAGGCCTTATTTGCTATTTGAATTCTGGTCCTTGGTGTGGCCCATGAAAACTCAGGCCCAATAGAAGTACAGAATTTCCTATAAATAGGCTTCAGTTTCTCAGATCTCAAAACACCACAAGATCATAAGTTGCAACACAACAAACCATGATTTGGGAGCTGTGGTGATTGACTAGATCTGAGAAGAAGGAGGAGGAAATTCTGCTGCTCATCCGACAAAGGAATCCGAAGGGAATCTTCACCAGATTTTCGGATTGGAGTTGGGATATAGATAAGAATATCAGATCAGGAGGATCGTGTTCTTTCTTCTCTCTGTCTTCTTTGATTTTCGAAATTAATATATATTAATTTCATAGATTTTATTCCTCAATCTTTTAGGAATAAATTTTGGTGCGCAAGAAAGAGAATCAAGGATCAAATCTTTGCGCACTACGTTCTTCAGGATCTACAATCCAAGTATTCCATAAAACCCCCTTATGCATAATCAATAGGAGCATGCTAGGAATAATCATAGGCATAGAAATTTATTTTGATATTCCAATTAACAATCTGGGCTAATGGATTAAGCTATTCAATTCACAAATCCCTTCTATTGTATCAGAGCAGGGTTAATTAATTGGCTCCACCAAAAAAAAATATTGCCTATGATTATGCATGATTATTATAATTGAATTATTATACATGAATAGTTTTTGGATTGTATGTGTTTTTGTTCCTCGTGGTTCTCGGGTTAATCCGCCCATTTATAAGGATTCATTTTTCACCCATGAGATAAATCCGTGGTTAGATTTAAATTTCAAATTATATTAGGATGTTATTCCCTATTATTTTTCAAATTAAATTTGTAAAACGAGAGGAAGAATGCGAAGAACACAAAGAACATGAAGAACACGAAGAATGAAGGACCACACGATGCACGCGGTGGCGAACGACGGCGCCGGCACGACGGTCGTGAAACCATGGGCAGCGTGACACGGCAGGAGAGGTGCACAACGACCATGACGGCAGCACAGCCGCGGCTGAACCCTACGATTTGCCACGAGGCTGCACGCATGCGACACCAGCAACTGCGTGGCCCAAGGCCGACTAACAGCATGTGGGGCTCTGGGACAATGACGCAAGGCGACGGAGGCACAGCCGGGACAGTTCATGATGGTGGTTTGGGTGCGAGGGCTACGCGCGGCATGGTGGAACCCTAGGTTCCGCGCGTGCGAGCGCACCGGCAGCATGCTCGCTCTCCCTCAGACGGTGTCGGTGGGGCAGTGGTGTGGCACGGCTCAGGATGGTGTAAGCGACAGCTGGGGGTGGACGATGATGGTGATGGTGCGGCTACAACAAGCGCAAACCCTAGGGTTTGCAGCTGGGGCACGCATCTCCACCATGCATCTGCGCATTCTCCAATGATCCAGAGGCGGCCAGCAATGGAAAAGAAGGTGGCCGGCATAAGAGCGATGGCCGGGGCGGCAACAGGCAGACTAGACGACGGCGGAGGAGGAAGGGACGCAGGCTGCTACCGCGCAACGTGCGTGCACGGCTGCTGTGCAATCCCGGGCTCTCTTCGCCGGTGGTGGGTCACCGGCGGTGGTGGTTTGCCGGTGGTGGCCTGTCGGACCAAGTTCTTGTGGGTTATCGGGCTTGCAATGTGTGCACGAGCCCGCAATTTGTTAACATGCCTAGTTGTCCAATTTTCTGATGGATCAAATCTTGGAGGCCCAAATTAAGAAAATAAACTCAGATCACAGTCCAAGTAGTAGGAGCCCATTTGAAGATCTGTGAAATAAATCCAAAGTGTAATAGGTAGGATTATTTCTTAATTTGTAACATGAGGCCATAAGGATTTTTTTTATTTGCTTTATTATCTGTTCTTGCATGTTATATGTGTTTATTTAATTGCGCAACATCCAAACATGTTTTAGATAATAGGAGCACATTTAATGTTTTTATTTACAGCTATAAAGCATGCTATGTGATTTATTTTATGTAATTAAATTTAACTATAAATCTGGGGTTCATGCTTTGCATGATAGAATTTTAGCAATGTTATAATTTATGGCTACATAAAATAATCTGTGCAATTGAACCTTATGAAGTTAAAATTACTAAGCTGTTAATTTATTCATATAAGACCGGACAAAGCGATCCCTTTTTGGAATTGGGTAATTTATTAGGTAAACATTTACATGTGTAGCTTACTTAATTTATTATTCATAAGTTCTAATAGATGGGATTTCTTAAAGACAAACGTTTAGTTCATGTGAGAAGTGGGAGCTCATGCATAAACGTCTACATGTGTAGCTTGCGTATGAAGTTTTCATAAGTTCTCTAAGGATTGAAATTAATGAGACAACCTTATTATGAAAGATAAGGGTGTGTCCTAGTAGATCTATATATGGGAGGGTTGGCTTTGGTGGTTTGTTAGCTCAGACATTGTCCAGAGTATAACTCATTTGTGATATTCATGCTCAGTAGGATAATATGGTATTAAGTTAGTCTCCAATTATTAATTCCATTTGTCTAAGGAACCCTGACCTGGATTGGAATTGCATGCTGAAACGGGCAATCACAGTATCCACATATGACCCTTGAGACAAGGTCAACATCCTCTTATTGCGCTCCCGCAATACTTTTACCCCTAGGATGTATCCTGCCTCCCCAAGGTCCTTCATATGAAACTGTTTGGATAACCACCCTTTATGCCTCACAATACTTCCACATTGTCGCCAAATAGGAGAATATCATCTACATAAAGTGTAAGGAACACCACGCTTCCGCTGACACATAGACGGTACACGCAACTCTCGTTTGAACATTGTGAGAATACATAGGATTTAATCACTTCATCAAAACTTAGATTCCATGACTGTGAAGCTTGCTTAAGTCCATACAACGACTTTTTAAGCTTTCAGACCAAATGTTCTTAGTCCTTCTGCACATAACCTTCTGGCTGTTGCATATAGATGTCCCTACCTTCTTTAAGGTATGCAGTCTGGTTAAGTGTTTTGATGTAAACGTCCACATGTGTGGCTTGCAATAGTAATACATAGGCAAATTGGAGGAAATATTAATATTATTTTTATCATAAGGTTTCAATATTTATTTGTTTCAACTGTTTGCGATTATGTTTTAATTTGTGCTTTAATTTATTATTTTCAAACTTGTTTTTACCGAATGTAATCAATATCTTAGCACAAAACCAGTTAACCGGTCCTAATTTTCAAGAACAGAAACGCAACCTGGATTACATCCTTGTTGCAGAGGAACACAAGTTTGTCCTCGATAAGCCTCGTCCGGCAACTCACACTAATGCATCAAATGATGAGGAAAAGTGCTACTATAACAAGTGGCTCAAGTCAAACAATATAGTGAAATGCTATATGATGACTACTATGTCCAAAGTACTTGCACTGCAACATCATTCATATGATAATGCTTGCGACATTATGGACAACCTCACAGCGACCTATGGTGAATCAAATCGAGCTATCAGATTCAATCTCATGAGAGAAATCGTGGGAAAGAAAATTATTGATGGTAGCTCGGTCAGAGAGCACGTGGCCAACATGTCTCATCTCATGGATGAACTCACGCTGCATGGAGGTGGTATCGATGCGGAAGCACAGGTTGATATCATTCTCAACTCTCTGCCGAAACTTTAGACTGAATGCTGTCATGAACAAGAAAGAGTATACTATTAATGAGTTACTCAATGACTTGATGGCACCGAAGTCAGTGAAACTTCCAGAAAAGGTTGCTTTGGCTACTTCTGGAAATCGTTCTATTGCGCTGGTTGGCAAGAGGCGCAAAGGAATGATTAAGAAGAAAGCCAAAGGTACAACTTCTGTGAAAAAGTCAAAAAGGACACCGGGCGTGCCTACTAAGAAGGACAGGTGTTTCAGATGTGGCAAGGCTGGTCACTGGAAAAAAGATTGTCAAGTCAGGAAGAGTAGACAAGGTGCGTCATGTGCATTTATAACAGAAACATGTTTAACATCAGTTTCTACCTATTCTTGGGTAGTGGATACTAAAGCTACTGATCATGTTTGTTATACTTTGCAGGGGTTCAGGCCGACAAGGCAGCTGATGCATGACGAGATTACCATCTCAATGGGCAGCGGAGAGCGAGTCTCAGCAGTAGCCATTAGAGATTTTACTTTATGCTTTGAAAAAAATGTTTGGATTTTGAGAGATGTTTTATATGTGCCGGTTTTTTTGCGGAACTTAATTTCTATTTCAAAGTTATTTAATTATAGATTTTTAGTCATTTTTATAGTGGAGTTTCTATCATTGTGAATAATGGTGTTATCTGTCATGGCAAACTGATTGAATCTCTCTATATCATTGATTGTATGCATAAATCTTCTGTGAATATTGCAAACTCATCCAATAATAATAATCATTTAAAGAGAAAGTTTTCTTCCAATAAGGATCAAACATATCTCTGGCACTTGAGACTATGCCACATCAATCTAAAGAGGATCAAGAGACTAGCGAGTGATTGTCTCTTGGAATCTTTCCAAGTGGTGCCGCATCAAGTCGGTGAATCCTGTATAGAGGGAAAGATGATGACCAAGCCTTTTAATGAAATTCAGTCTCGAGCAGAGGATGTGTTAGAGTTGATCCACTCTGACTTATGTGGACCAATGTCCACACAAGCTCGTGGAGGTTATGAGTACTTCGTCATGTTCATTGACAATTACTCAAGGTTTGGATATGTCTATTTGCTTCGCTACAAGTTTGAATGTTTTGAAAATTCAAAGAGTTCAGGACGGAAGTAGAAAAGAAGCTAGGAAAGACTATCAAGATACTACGATTGGATCATGGTGGGGAATACCTCAGTAACGAGTTCTTGCAGTATCTATCAGATAATGGGATTGCATCCCAATGGTCTGCACCTGGAACCCCTCAACAAAATGGTGTAGCGGAAAGAACAAGTAGGACTCTTTTGGAAAAAGGTTAGGTCCATGATGAGTTATGCAAGCTTGCCAATTTCATTTTGGGGATATGCCTTGGAGACAACGACCTATTTGCTTAACCTTATACCTTCTAAATCAGTTCTTAAAATGCCTCTGGAGCTCTGGTATGGGCGAAAGCCAACTTTAACCAGAACTCTGGAAGCTCATGAAGTCGCTGTATGGACTTGATCACTGTAAAATTTTACAGATTAATTGCAGAATAGTGGCAAATAAATTTATAAGAGAACCCTAAGGTTGTCGAACCCAGAGAAATTGTGTAACGAAATTATTTCATGTAGTAGCCATGATCCTAAAATCTATTGTTCGAGTCAACAGAAATCAGCGGCTTTGGGTTTTGGAAAATAAAGAAAACAAAACGGAAATTTAAAGAGTTTTTTGAAAGAAAAGTTTATAGACACATATTCAAATGCGAACTATCAATCAAAATACATATCAATTAATTAACTTGCACGGTGGAAAATCATAATATACTATAATTTCTTGGTCAAACAATTATAGCCTAGGTTACTAGCATGTAAATGTATATGCTTTGACGGCCTCAATAACACAGTACTAACCAACCTTTCATAATTCCACAGATTAAACCCTACAATTATTATCTTCCCTTAGGATAGATATTTTAATTGTATTCAAATACCTTTTCCTGTTACTAATTTTCTCCTCTCGGTCATTCAATTAACAACTATAAACCTAAAAATAATTCTAAATCCTAATAATTAAAACCTGAATTTGAAACCAAGCAATTTATTGTTATTAAATTAAACATGCATCACAGATTGATATCCGTTGCCCTAGAACCCACTAGGATTTCTAGCCACTCATCGCATATAGAAAACCAAAACAAAACATATTATTAAGTACTTCGAATGCTGGGAAATAAAGGATGTTGAATGCTTCAAAGGTCCAAGGCTGAATGAATGACAAAGATGATAAAAAATCAATAAAACTCGAAATTATTAGCTATTTATAGGGGTGGATGTGTATCCTATCAAGTCTAGGGCTGGAGATATGATAAAATCCCAATTAAATCGAATTTCACCTGATTTGCCCACACCTCAACCGAGGCGAAAGGGCATTGATCGATGCAGGTGTCTTCACATCGACCAAAGTCGAATCTCCTTCGGTTGAAATCGATCCTTCATTTCCTCGTCTCTTCTGCGCGGTCTTACAGTTTTGGACATAACTCTCACTCCCGAACTCTGATTGATCCGATTCCAGTTGCATTGGAATGCTAACTGGAAGCTCTATCCATTGCCATGCTCCAGTAGCCCGAATTCTTGGTGTGGAGGAACCCTTCACTGCTACTTTTGCACACCAACTGCTTTCAGAACGGCTTTCCAGTGAATATACGCCTAAAACCTGCAAAAACACACCATGAAAAGCATAACACCACATATAATAGACTCATGCATGGAATATATATATATATATAAACTCAAGAAAACTACATACAATAGTAGAAAATAATATAGATAAGTGAGTGAAATAATGAACTTATCAAACCCCCCAAACTTGAACGTTTGATTGTCCTCAATCAATAGGCAAGAATGAATAAGAAGATCAGGTAATTAGAGTGCAATGCCTAACAAGATTCATCATAGTCAAGGGTAAAAAATCCACTATCTACAAGAAGTTTGAAAGAGACGGAAAATCCATTAATAGTGGAAGAACTCACGAGAAGTGTTTCGCTCAACTCACAAGTGTATAGGATAAAGATGAAAGCACTCAACACATGTATGAATGAATTTCTACCATAGGCTTGCAAATTTTCTACTATCTCCACTGCTAGAATGTGCACACAAGTCTAGAATAAAAAAAAGACTTTAATTAGGTTGTAATGTAGGCTTTTTCTGAGTTGTAGGAAAATTTGGCGAAGTGACTAAAAATAAACCGAGTTAATCACTGTCAATAAATCTCAACCCACCATCTAACTTCATCCACCTCATCTCCTCATATATATCAACGACACACAACTTTTTTTTTCTAGCTCATTTTGAATCTCTTATGCTCTTCCATAGTAATAAAATATCTTTTTTTTTTTGTAGAGCTGATGAGAATCCTAATTATTAATTGAGCTCTTTTTCACACATCTTTTTCACCACTAATTTATATATTTCTTATCTCAAATCACTTCCAATTCACCCCATATACCACAACTCAAGACACGAGTGAGACAATACTTTCTTAATCTCATAGACAAGGAAAGAAAATTATAAGAACTCAAAAGTGGCTATCTAGGGAAATTTTATGTGAAGGGACAATGTTTAGGAAATTGGCTAACAAAGATGGCCTAATATCATCTCCTAAACTTGTGCACACTATGCAGTCTCAACAAAACAATGAAGCAAGTTTTAGAGAAATTAAAACACACATGAGAATCTCACATCAAACGAAATTAGGCTTGTTGGTCCCTTATGATCAGAGTCGTCGTGGTTACAGTAGAGTACACACACGAAGTGCAGCGGAATAGATTGCGTTTTCTTGTATTTAGATTATCCTCAACTTCATTTTTGATTAAGGTATTCTTAGGTTACCCTTTTCAGTTATACGCTAGTAACGTGGTTACTAGGTTTTAAAACTTAGTAGATCGTAAAGCAGTAACGACAAAACAACACACAGTTTATAGTGGTTCGATCAAATGATCTACGTCCACTCCTTAGCCGAATCGCTAAGAATTTTACTAGAAAGTATACGGTGTACAAAGAGTTGCCTCTCCTGTTAAGCAACCAGCCTCCTGAAGATCTGTCTGCTTTACGGCTATCTTCCGATACACAACTTTCCTGGTGCAGTTCCGGCTGAGTCAAGGGAGCACCTTCGTAAAACTCGCTTTCACCACTTTCTTTGGAGTAGTTTAAAGTTCCCTCCGAACTTTGAGTGTGATCGGCTTCAGTGCCCGCCTTAATCAATTTCTTCACAAGAAATTGACTGCTGGATGCTCTCCTTAAAAGGAAAGTGATCCTAATGATTGAAGATTCTTGAACCAGTTCAAGAATCACTCAGACGAATGTCAGACGTAGTGAGACACTCGGAGTGTTGAAGGGCTTTGAGTATCTCTGGATTGTGCCTTTCAACTGGACTGCTCTTTTGCCTTTTTGCTTTTTGGATTCTTTCGTATATCGTGTTTCTGGTTAGAGAGTGAGCAACACCTGTATTGTCTTTTGACTTCCATTTTATAGTTATGATCTTGAAGTTTGAGTCGACAGATCCGTTTAGACACAACGGATCTTTCTCCTTAAATGCGGGTAGCTAATTATTGATTTTTCTGCTTTCTGACAGGCTTTTCCGTCCTACTTCTGACATGGCTGAACGTCGCGCGTTGGTCAGAATGGCGGTGTAGCAGTCCTTCTATTTTGCTTTGCTGAGCTTCTGCTAGTACGGGATGCTGGATCTCTTTCAGCATGGTTTTGATCTCCTTGCACAGCGAGTACTTTGTTTGCTACTCTGATTTGATCTGCTAGCATCTTCAGCGGTCAAGGATGTGTTTGTCGAATGCTGATCTCCTTAGCATTCTTGATACGCTCAGCCTTCAGCATCGTTCGGTGTTTGCTGAGATATTTTAATTGGCCTGTTCTATTACAACACGATGTTTTAACCTATACAGGACATTACATCGGATGCTAAGCTATGCTAAGGTTCAGCAATGATCGACCATCTACTAAGGTTTGATCCAACAAAACCTTTTACAATCAGAACCTAAGGGTGATTTACAAGTAATTTCCCAACAATTTCCCCCTTTTTGGTGCGATCAAAGCTTATAAAGGATTGTTGAGACTTAGCTTAGAGATTAAAAACAAAGGTTCATGTAAAGCTTTCAGCAAACATTAAATATCTTCCGTTGAGTATACAGAAAATGTATATCAACTATTGTTCGTACTTGGAGAATCAGGATTCAGAAAAAAAATGAAAACCGATAGGACAGAGGTTTAGAGAACGACCTTATTTCTCAGCATCTGGTGAAGGTTTTGGCTTTTCAAGAGATTCAACTTTCTTCATTGTCATAGCCATTAGTTTCTCCATCTGTTCAATTCGTGCCCGTTGTTCTTCTCTTTGTTGTTCTGCTAGCTTCATTCTTCGTTCCATCATTGTTCGCTCGAACTCTTTTTCTTTCAGTATCAGCTCGGCTTCCTCTGCTTTTATCCTTGCTTGTTCAGCAATCCTTCTTTCTTCCCCCTCTTTGAGAGCATCTAAAACAGAGGTGGTGAAGGACTTGTGTGCGTCAAGGTTGTCGTGGAGAGTCATCACATTTGATTGTACCGTAGACACGGTTTCTTCGACATGTGTGATTTTGGTGGTGACTTGTCCAACTTGTTGCTGAACTTCTGAGATAGAGATTTTTACGCTCGAGATTGCGCCGCGGACATCAGCAACCTCTTTCAGGACTTCTTCATTGAATCTTGCTTGCTGGATATCGCGTTGATGCAGGGCATTGTTAAGAATGTTGACAAAAGATTGGAAGCTTACTTGGACTGGTTCAGCGTCGATGGGTTTGTAAGAGAGAACTATTTCTGTACCGCCTGCTAACGAAGTAGCTGCACCATCTTCGCTTTCCACTGTACCAATTTCAGAAGCTTGTGTTGCTGCGTCAACTCTTTGTGTGACAACATCAAGAGCTACATTGGTAGCTACTTCCAAGGAGTCACTCATAGTATGCACTCCAACAGTTGAATCAGAACCTTGAGATTCAGAGACATGAGATGAAGTTGCGCTACCAGTATATGCTTTCTGAAAGTTGATGATTTTAAGGCAGTCCTGTCGTCTGGCCACCTTCTCTTTTTCTTCTTCGAGCGTGGCTAGTTCAAGATTTCTAACCCTCACTTTCTCCTCGTAAGCGGCTTTTCGTTTTCGATAAGCAATCATTGCAGCCCTTTGTCATTTGGTTAGTGCCATGTGCGCCAAGGACTTCTTATCTGGCACAAACTGTGATTTTGGTAGGGACTGTGATGGAAGAAACTTCCTGTGGGCTCGGATGGATTGCAATCGAGCATGTACTTGTTGATCAGTATATTGTCACGTGCAGGAAGGCTGGTCCATCCACTCATTTGCCCATGATTCATCGGAACGCCAGAAGTTAAGACCTTTTCTAGTGATAACAATCATTCTTTCTTCAACACAGAGTTCATGCATGATGTAGTCATAAGTCTTCCATCATCGAAATTGAGTGCCAAACACTCTTCCTTCCTCTGTTTCTTCATCAATTTCAGCAGAAAAGACACCTGTGATTTCTCTATTTACTTCTTGCTCTACGAAGGCTAAGATCTCTTCACTCCAATCTCTGAGATCTGCATTCATATCTTCATTATCTAAGACAGCAACACACCATTGTGCTATACGTCGTGAGCGAAAAAGTTTGCCAGGTAAGCCATCAAAAGGTATCCTCAGTTGTTCTGTTTGTAAAGTGGGGTATTTTCGAAGAGTTTTGGCATTAAACACTTCAGTAGATTCCCCCTCAGAATCAGATGCTGATGAACAGGTGGACTCGTCCAGATATCCAGTAGAGGAGACATCGAGGTCCATTGCATCTTCTGTTTGATTGATGCTATCAGCAGCAGCTGGTGTTTCCTCAGCAATATGAACGTCTTCAGCAGAATCTGTCATGACTTCATCTGTTGCGTTTGATACTTCAATGATTGGTTTCATAGAGTTGTCAGCTTCAGTAGAGGTTGTCTCTGTTTCTTCAATGGTTTCTTCCATAAGGATTCCAACCATTGTGGATCCTTCACCATTAGTATGATATAAGGCTTCAGTTGGTGGTTCGGTCGCAGATCCAATAGTTCTTTCCATATCGGTGGATTCTTTGGCAGTGGAGTTTCCAGATCCAGGATCCTCAGTTGTTTCCTTAACGACTGCCTCTGCAGTAGACATGTTTGTATCCGCGCTTTCCTGAGATATCGCCAATGTTCCTACATCCTTATCTGTGGAATGTATGTCGGCTGTCTCTGGTCGTGTTTCGGCCTCCTCTGAGCTACTGTCTTGAAGAGTTGTAGCAATTGGGTTGCGAAATTGAACCGATTTGCCTTTGGAGTGTTCCGTGGGTGCAAAAGCGCCAGATTGAATTAGCACATCTAATTCTTCGTCAGCCATAGCATCTGCTGCAGTTATAGTTTGTGAAGGATTATCCATGTTCTTTTCGGTCAAAGTAGAGTCAACTTTCGTCTTCCCTTTCTTTGCTGCTCTGCTTGAATCCTCAGCAGTTTCTTCATGGGGTGTTTGATCAGTATTCTCCTTTTGACTTACTCGTTCTAGGTGAGACCTCTTTATCCTTTAGAAGTTTAGATCCCTGCCTTCGAACGTGATTCTATCCTTCTCCTTTCTGAATTCCTTCAGTTCATGTGCCCTTTTCTTTTCGTCACGCTTTCGTTTGTTCTCACGTATACCTCTCAAGCGTTCTTCATGAATTTTAGATGAAAGGGGAGAGCCAGGTGCTGTTGGGGTCGCGACTATGGATAGCTTAGCAACTTTGCGTAGTCGCTGACGACCAGATCTTCTGGTGGGAGCAGTGCCCTTTTCTTGTTCAGAAGATATTGGAACAGCAAGTCGACCAATTACAAGTGGCTGCTGAAGGGCGGCCTTTTGGTCCATAATTTCTTCAATCTGTTCGGTTGGTATATCTCCAAGAGCTACAATATCATCAAGCTGCTTGAAGCAATGCTCTGTTTCAGCGTTCTGGGTTAATGTTGCTATTTCCTCAGCAGAGATGGGTGTTGCTATCTGCAGTACTTGTTCGCCCAAGGAACGCTCATCTACTTCCTCATCTGAAGTTGGTTTGTCCACATCCACATTAGATTTACCAGTCAGCCTTCTTGGTTTCTTGTAATCGAGGGGATTGGCTGCTTTCCGCGTGACCGGAATGAAATCAGTGGCTAGCAGTTTTATTCCTTGATCAATTTTCGTTGAATGCATGACCAATTCCAAAAACTTGCTTATCTTCAATCCAAAATTAACATTTGAGGAAAAGGTTCCATCCACGGACAAGTGATCGTTCTTCCTGGCATGTTCTGCCCAACGTTCGAAGAAGTACTCAACCCAATTTCCCTTCACTTTGTCTGTGAGAGCCATCTTTACTGCGTATTTCTTAGCAGAAAGCTCTGAATATGAACCGGCATCGCATTGGAACATCTTGATCACTAATTCGGCTAGAATTTTAAATTCATCCTGTAAGGAGTTAATGGGTGTGGCAGCCCGGAAGGTAATCACATGACCTTTCTTATCCTTCATCACACCAGGCTTCTTCCAAGAATTCCAACGTCTTTCCATCTGATCATAATCTGTCACTTTGTACTGAGATATACGTTCCCCCTCATTCCGAAGATGAAACGTTTTAGCAAGAATATCGGCACTTACTTCAATGATACTTCCATAAACACAAGTTTTAAAAGATTTTCCATCTTTACTCATGACTACTCTGGCATAAAATTCAGAAACCATATGTGGATGAAAATGTATGGGCTCAGCGGATAAGTATTGGGTTACCTGTTCGCTCTCGAGGATATCCATTATCCAATCAGGAATGTGTTCTGCAGCAAGACGTTTGTACAGGATCCTATCTTTCATGATTTGAGCCAAACGCCTCTGTTCCTTTGAGTGGCCGGCTAGGGATTTCTTCTTTGCCATCATGATGAGTTGGCCATATGATATAGAATCATCAATATCTTCCTTCTTTAGTATCCCAGTGAACCCAGGTGCATGTCGCATATGTAAGGGTTCTTCGGAATTTGGTGGAAAATTAAATGGACGAGGTTGATTGGATTCAGGATGTTGATCCTGACTAGTAGATTTCTGGGAAGATGAGGCTAGGGGATCTGTGGCCATATCTGTGAGAGAAAAATCTCGAGAAGAGAAAAAAAATTATGGATACTCACTGTTTTGGGAATATTTGCTTTCAGAACAAGGAGAAGAAAATGAACAGTGATTAGAGCGAAGGTAGGGTTGGTTTGAATATGAGATCTAACGGTCGAGGGAAAATCTGCGGAAGCTTAGATCGACGACTCAGAAAAAAACACGTCTTTCCATATGGCTTCCCATGCTCCGATACACACTCAAGTGTTTCTAATGTGGCGTCTCCTCAGTTGGTGCCGCCGTTTGCAAGCATTAATTACGTCTGATCGGGTCCAATCTAGTTTGAACTTTGAGTCATCCCGCCTCGATTTTGGGATAGGTTATTGCTTAGCATCCGTTCTAGGATGCTGATAGAATACGATCCCTTCCAGCATTCTGATTTTCAGCAGCCTTCGAGGAACTGCTGAGTCAAGGAGAGATTAGAATAAAAAAATATGATGATGCGATCCTCGATCTTCTCAATACTCCTTGCTCCCTATTGCTGGAAAATTGATTTGACTTTCCATGCATACACGTCGATTCCTTTATTGGCGACGTTTCATATTCCAAGGGATGAATCATTGTGATCTTCAGACAGATTTTTCTCTTTCTTCTCTTCATAAATGAGAAATCGCCTTTAAATACCAGAGTTTGAGATTATCCAAACATCTCATCTTCACTTCTTCCCTGATTCTCTCTTTCAACCTTCTTCATCTTTAAGAAAATCGAGTCCTTCCCTTAAGTCATGGAATCTCCTCCCCGAGTCATAGATATCCGACGTAACCTGATCCTTGATGAGCCGGGTCTGGATAGGTACTACATAGACGAGTGTGATGTGGCCGTGAAGGTCATATCTACGTTGCAGTGGGGGGGTCTTTCTCAATTTCTATGTGCTACCCCTCATCGTTTCCAGGAGGAAGTATTGTGGGATTTTCTAAGTGAGTGCCATGTTGGGCCAGGGTCAATCTATGGGGTATTCCATAACAGGTTTGTTCACTGGACCCCTGACACCTTTGCAGTCGATTTCGGGCTTCCTCGTGGTCCGTTGTCCGTGGAGGACTATCTTTTACAGGAGGTGGCTCCAGAGTGGCTGGCATGGGAGAAGTGGCGTCATTCTCCCGGTTTTGATTTCAGCCCTGACATCCCTACATCGGGCCTTAGGACACCATACTGGGTCCTATTTTGCATTGCCCATGAAATCCTTCTTGGAGAGGAACCTTATGACCTCTGTTTCTCAAGGCCCGTTTGGCAGTTGATGATGGCCATGGACGATGCTGCTTCCGTTGATTAGGCTGGATACGTTTTCAAGAACGTCTGGGAGGCTGTCAAGCTTCATCCGTTCGTGCCTCTCCGGAATGGAATGCAGCTCAGCTGGTTGATGGAGAAGTACTTTCCAGAGATTGCTGACGGTCTATCCAACCTTCAAGGGGCTGATTTCTACCCTTACAAGTCTGTGTCGCCTCTCTAGATGATTTCCATAAAATCTTTTGTATGTCCTTTTGTATGTTGGCCGAAGGTGCCCGTTTTCCTTCTGTAATGTGGACACGATCTGCTTTTGAATATGAATGAATGTGTTGATCTCCTGATGTTTGTCTCTTTAGACAGAGTATAGGTTGCATCTGCATTTTTCATACCTTGCTGAGCAAAATCAATTTCTCTGCTAAGTATAGATATGAACATATTCATCGGAAGTAGCATAAGAGTTCCAAAGAAAACCAGAAAGAATGAGAGTAATATCTCATTCATCCACAGCAATATCTAGTTCCATCATACCCAATTTGATGCATAACTCTTTGAATCTAACCTCTGCAAGGGGCTTTGTGAAGATGTCTGCTATTTGTTCCTCAGTACATATTTGCTGAATATCAATATCCTTCTTTTCTTGATGATCACGAATAAAATGATGTCGAATGTCAATGTGTTTTGTCCTGGAATGATGTACTGGATTCTTTGTGATGCACATAGCACTATTGTTGTCACAATAGATTGGCACGCATTTAGGAGAGATGTCATAGTCTTGGAGTTGTTGTCGGATCCACAGAATTTGCTGACAGCAACTAGCAGCCAC
The DNA here is from genome assembly GCA_026898455.1 of Plectranthus barbatus. Taxonomy (NCBI): domain Eukaryota; kingdom Viridiplantae; phylum Streptophyta; class Magnoliopsida; order Lamiales; family Lamiaceae; genus Plectranthus; species Plectranthus barbatus. Next base: position 59,063 of record JAPKLW010002244.1, read on the forward strand.
TACATACTCTGCTTCGGTGGTTGAGGTTGCTACCGAGTGTTTCTTTTTGCTGAACCAGCTAATCAGCTTGTGCCCAAGGAATTGACATGTACCACTGGTGCTTTTTCTGTCGATTTTGCATCCTCCAAAATTCGAATCTGAATATCCACTTAGAGCCAGACTGTCGGCTCTTGGATACCAAATCCCTAAGCCTTCTGTGCATTTCAAATAACGGATGATTCTCTTTGCTGTATCAAGATGTGTCTTGTTTGGTTGAGATTGATATCTAGCACATAATCCCACAGCATATGATATATCGGGTCTGCTGGCAATGAGATATAGCAGAGATCCGATGATTCCTCGATACAAGGTAGGATTGACTGCATCTCCATCTTTTTCAAGATTTGCTAAACACGCATTGCTGATGGGGATCCTTAAGCTCTTGGATATCTCTGGACAATACTTAGCAATGAGATCTCGCGTATATTTCTTTTGATGAATGAATATCCCTTCACTTGATTGGTGAACTTGAAGTCCGAGAAAATAGGACATTCTTCCCATCATACTCATTTGAAAATTACTCATCATTAGCTTTGAGAATTTATCACAGAGAGCTTGATTCTTTGAGCCAAAAATGATGTCATCAACATAGATCTGTACGAGTAGAATGCTCCCTTCGTCTTTGATTCGAAAGAGTGTTTGATCAATCCTTCCCTTTTTGAAGCCATTGTCGAGTAGAAACTTAGATAAAGTTCCATACCAAGCTCGAGGCACTTGTTTTAGCCCGTACAAGGCTTTTCTTAGTTTATAGACCTGATTTCCATTCTCAAAACCCGGAGGTTGCTCAACATAGACTTCTTCCTTGAGTTCTTCATTTAGGAATGCACTTTTAACGTCCATTTGCATGACCGAGAATTCATGATGCGCTGCATAAGCAAGAAATAATCTGATTGCTTCCAATCTCGCTACTGGCGCAAATGTCTCATCATAGTCGATGCCTTCACATTGTTTATACCCTTTGGCCACAAGGCGTGCTTTATTTCTCACTACCAAGCCAGATTCATTCTTCTTGTTTTTGAAAACCCATTTGGTGCCTATGACATTCTGGTGTTGTGGTCTATCCACCAGATCCCATACGTGGTTGCGAGAGAATTCAGCAAGTTCCTCTTGCATAGCGTTTACCCAGTCTGGATCACGTAGTGCCTTCAACCTAAGTTGGTTCTTCACTTGATAAGTAGCATGAAAACATTGCAGATCCTTGTCTGGTCAAGATGGGGTCATTGATATCTCCAAGAACATCTTCTAGTGGATGTGCACGCAACCATGCTGGTCTGATTGGCTCTCCAGCAGTTCTTCGTCTTCTGAGATTATCTGTCTGCTCTGCGTTGACCGCTTCATGCTCAGTATCTTGTGTGTTAGGATTTTGATTTTCAATAGAGGGTGTTTCTTCAGCAGCTCGTCCGTCGGTTATAGGAGTATCATGGTCTGGATCTTCTCTTCCGGTGGAATTTTCAGCATTAGATTCCTCAGCATCAGGTATCTCAGCAGCTGATGTCTCAGCAATTGGTATCTCAGCAACTGGTATCTCAGCATCTCTTCTGCCAAGATCTTCAACAACATTGACTTCCTCAGCAACGCGGATAGGATTGGAGTTTTCCTCATCTGAATCATCTAGCGAATTAGGAATATCCTTTTGGGGGTTGGCCTCAGCGTGAACGCTTGCATCACTGGCCTGGTCTCCTGGTTTTGTTTAATCAGGACTACATTCATTCATAGACTTAGTCGAGTCAAATCGTAAGTGTTTATGACAGTTCAAGATCGATTGACCATTGACATCATTAGTCTCATGATTGTTATCCTTTGTCTCATTGACAACTCTGCGCACTAAAGTAGATTCATCAAAAATAACATTGCATGTTATCTCCACAATCCCAGTAGTCTTGTTTAACACTCTATATCCTTTGTGGGTGGGGTGATCATATCCGAGAAGTACACCCTCATCCGACTTAGGCGAAAAAGTGTTAAGTTTTGACTTTCCGTTATTATGGATATAACATGTTGCACCAAAAGCACGTAGATAATCTAAATTAGGCTTACGACCGTTATATACTTCATAGGGAGTTTTGTTGAATCGGCCGTTGATAGAGCTCCTGTTCTACGTGTAGCAAGCAGTCATCACTGCTTCTCCCCAATATCTAGCAGGTAAGTCAGCATCGGCTAGCATAGATCGCACTGCTTCTTTCAGAGTTCGATTCCTTCTTTCTGCTAGACCGTTCTGCTGTGGAGTCCTAGCAGTGGATCTCTCATGACTTATACCGGCTTCTGCGCAAAAATCCATGAGAATGCCGTTGCAGAATTTTGTTCCATTGTCAGATCGAATCCTTTTTACTGTCACTTCTTTGCTATTTTGCTCCTTGAGGGTAGAGCAATTTTGACCTCATCTTTGGTCTTCAGTAGACGAACCCATGTATACCTGGAATAATCATCAACTATCACAAGGGTATATATTCTTTTACTTACCGAGGGTGGAGTAACGGGTCCGAATAGGTCCATGTGCAATAATTCAAGGATTCTGCTTGATGTATTCTTTTCTTGGTTGGAGTGAAATGACGCTCTGGTCTGCTTTCCTTGTTGGCATGCCTTGCAAATGCCTTCCTTACGAAATGTGATGTTTTGAGGTAACCCTGTGACAAGATCATTTCTGGCAATATGGTTGATGGTTTTGAAATTTAAATGATTTAACCTCTTGTGCCATAACCAAGTGGTTTCCTCTTTATTTAGTGCTAGAAAGCATGAATGTTGTTGACCACTTTGCCAATCAACCACATAAAGTCCGCCTTTCCGAATTCCTCTGAGCTTTACTTCTCCTGTCACATTGTCAGCTATAGAACATCCTGTATGAATAAAAGATACTGTATACCCGTTTTCGCATAGTTGACTAATGCTTAGCAGGTTGTGCTTGAGATTGGATACGAGAGCAACATTCACAATTCTTAGTCCATTCCGCTCTATGCATCCTCTTCCACGCACTCTTCCTTTGCTGTTGTCACCAAATCTACAGATGGACCATATGATTTTTGAATGTCTGAGAACAATTCTTCATCTCATATGCGCGGAACAACCACTGTCCAGGATCCACTCATTTGACATGCCTGATGTCTTAGCACTTGAATCCTGTTCCTGCAAGGACAATTAAGTTGATTTAGGTCCCCGCTTTGAGTCGGGTCCTGAAAGATTAGCTTGAGTCATTGTCCCTTTTGGGACCCACATTTTGATAATTGTCAAAGATTCTTCTTTGAGATCTATTTTGCTGATTTCTTCAACCCTTTTATGTGCATATGTATGTGGTTGTGCGTTGTGCTCTTCCACCTTCATCGTCCTTTGATGATATATGTATTTGGACTCGGGTCTCACATAGGTGTTTCTCCTATGTGGTGTGTTGTGATAATATTGGGGTTTCATTGAGCAATTCTTAATGTCTCTTCCCCGAGAAAGGATAGGATTTGGCTTCCTAGCATTTGAAACAAGATGCTCAGCCTTTGTCCTTGAGTTTGCTGACAAATTTCGCTTATCAAACTTCAAGTGCAAGTTTTGATGCCGTTCAGCATCTCTTATGAACCTCTGCTGAAATCCTACATTCTGCTTGACCTTTTGCTGAGGTCTAGCATATTTCTTGACACTCTGCTTGGGTTCAGCAGACTGTTCGATATTCTGCTGAGCGATCGGATTAGCATTTGAAGATTCAACAACTAATTTATCCTTCTCTTTAGAATTATCAAATGTTTTTCCGCCAGAGACAAAAATGATATTTTCTTTTTTCCTCGAAGTGTTATTTTTGTCATTGCAACTATGCCCAATTCCAGATCGGTCACCGTGACGTTTCTGTCGGCTTATCAGGTTATCCAAAATATCCTGACTTGTCATGTATGCGCAGACACACTTCTCATTGGCTTTGTTTTTCAACAATGTATTCTCCCTTTCAAGATTTTTAATACTTTCAAGGAGTTCAGAAGATTCAGTTCTAAGTCTTGATATTTCCTCACTATCAGACCTTAGTCTTTCGACTTCATTGGTCAGACTTAGGATTTTTTGTTTGAGCATCTTTCACAATAGCATCTTTCAAGGTGTATACATTAGAAAGTTCTAAAGAGAGTTTGGTAAGATAATCTTCCTCAGAATCTAGTAGGAAATCCTCTGATTCAGATATATGTGCTGAACATAAAGTGTTTGTTATAAGTGTTACCTCCTGATTGTCGACTGCTAAGGCCGATTCAAAAGATTGCTCAGCAACAGCGAGTGGTTCACCATCTTCAACGATTTTTGCCATAAAGACCATTAGAGCTTCTTCTTCCTCATCAGTGGGATAATATTCCTCTTCGTTGTCGGGAATATCTGGAACTTCTGTCCTTGTTAGCAGCGCCTTTGTTACCGCTCGTACTGCTCATCTTTCAAATCTCTGACGCAGACGTACTCTTTCCTCAGGACTCACTTTTGGACAGTCATGTTTCAAGTGCTCAGGAGACTTGCATTCAAAGCATGTTCTTATTCTTTTTTCAGTAGGTTGCTGCATTATGCTTGCTTTTGCTTCTTTTTCGGATTTAGCTTCCAGAATCATCTTTTGTATCTTTTTCATCTGTTCCTCTAGCTCGCCTATCTTCTTATCTTCATCGTTGACTGTAGAGGTTGATGAAGTCTCCTTGGATGATGTAGCAGAGGCATGTGTAGACTTTTCTTGATTGTAGAAGGGTTTCCTCGGAGATTTCCATTTGTTTCCATCTTTCTTGACAAAGTATGCTAAGTCTTCTTGAGTTCCAGCGTTTGTGGAATTTGGATGATACCGACCCATAGACGTACGATGAGGCAATATTTGATAAAGACGCGGACAAATGACTGATCATCATGGATTCGGAGATAGAATCCATAACGGCTATGGATGTATACTAGAAAACAAATTTACTAGATGACTATCGAGCCATAGGGTGCAAATGGGTATACAAATGAATGAAAGGAGCAAATGGTGAAATTACACCTTTCAAAGCAAGGTTGGTGGCGAAGAGTTATAGTCAGAAAGAAGGTGTAGACTATGACGAGACCTTCTCACCGGTAGCCATTCTTAAGTCCATTCAAATACTCCTAGCCATAACAGCACATATGGACCTAGAGATCTGGCAGATGGATGTTAAAACCGCATTTCTAAATAGGTACCTTGAAGAAGGTCGAGACATCTATATGCAACAGCCAGAAGGATATGTGTGGAAGGGCGAAGAGCATTTGGTCTGGAAGCTCAAGAAGTCGCTGTATGGACTTGATCATTGTAAAATTTTACAGATTAATTGCAGAATAGTGGCAAATAAATTTATAAGAGAACCCTACGGTTGTCGAACCCAGAGAAATTGTGTAACGAAATTATTTCATGTAGTAGCCATGATCCTAAAATCTATTGTTCGAGTCAACAGAAATCAGCGGCTTTGGGTTTTGGAAAATAAAGAAAACAAAACGGAAATTTAAAGAGTTTTTTGAAAGAAAAGTTTATAGACACATATTCAAATGCGAACTATCAATCAAAATACATATCAATTAATTAACTTGCACGGTGGAAAATCATAATATACTATAATTTCTTGGTCAAACAATTATAGCCTAGGTTACTAGCATGTGAATGTATATGCTTTGACGGCCTCAATAACACAGTACTAACCAACCTTTCATAATTCCACAGATTAAACCCTACAATTATTATCTTCCCTTAGGATAGATATTTTAATTGTATTCAAATACCTTTTCCTGTTACTAATTTTCTCCTCTCGGTCTTTCAATTAACAACTATAAACCTAAAATTAATTCTAAATCCTAATAATTAAAACATGAATTTGAAACCAAGCAATTTATTGTTATTAAATTAAACATGCATCACAGATTGATATCCGTTGCCCTAGAACCCACGAGGGTTTCTAGCCACTCATCGCATATAGAAAACCAAAACAAAACATATTATTATGTACTTCGAATGCTGGGAAATAAAGGATGTTGAATGCTTCAAAGGTCCAAGGCTGAATGAATGACAAAGATGATACAAAATCAATAAAACTCGAAATTATTAGCTATTTATAGGGGTGGATGTGTATCCTATCAAGTCTAGGGCTGGAGATATGATAAAATCCCAATTGAATCGAATTTCACTTGATTTGCCCACACCTCGACCGAGGCGAAAGGGCATTGATCGATGCAGGTGTCTTCACATCGACCAAAGTCGAATCTCCTTCGGTTGAAATCGATCCTTCATCTCCTCGTCTCTTCTGCGCGGTCTTACGGTTTTGGACATAACTCTCACTCCCGAACTCTGATTGTTCCGATTCCTGTTGCATTGGAATGCTAACTGGAAGCTCTATCCATTGCCATGCTCCAGTAGCCCGAATTCTTTGTGTGGAGGAACCCTTCACTGCTACTTTTGCACACCAACTGCTTTCAGAACGGCTTTCCAGTGAATATAAGCCTAAAACCTGCAAAAACACACCATGAAAAGCATAACACCACATATAATAGACTCATGCATGGAATATATATATATATATATATATATATATATATATAAACTCAAGAAAACTACATAAAATAGTAGAAAATAATATAGATAAGTGAGTGAAATAATGAACTTATCAAACCCCCCAAACTTGAACGTTTGATTGTCCTCAATCAATAGGCAAGAATGAATAAGAAGATAAGGTAATTAGAGTGCAATGCCTCACAAGATTCATCATAGTCAAGGGTAAAAAATCCACTATCTACAAGAAGTTTGAAAGAGACGGAAAATCCATTAATAGTGGAAGAACTCACAAGAAGTGTTTCGCTCAACTCACAAGTGTATAGGATAAAGATGAAAGCACTCAACACATGTATGAATGAATTTCTACCATAGGCTTGCAAATTTTCTACTATCTCCACTGCTAGAATGTGCACACAAGTCTAGAATAAAAAAAGACTTTAATTAGGTTGTAATGTAGGCTTTTTCTGAGTTGTAGGAAAATTTGGCCAAGTGACTAAAAATAAACCGAGTTAATTACTGTCAATAAATCTCAACCCACCATCTAACTTCATCCACCTCATCTCCTCATATATATCAACGACACACAACCTTTTTTTTCTAGCTCATTTTGAATCTCTTATGCTCTTCCATAGTAATAAAATATCTTTTTTTTTTGTAGAGCTGATGAGAATCCTAATGATTAATTGAGCTCTTTTTCACACATCTTTTTCACCACTAATTTTTATATTTCTTATCTCAAATCACTTCCAATTCACCCCATATACCACAACTCAAGACACAAGTGAGACAATACTTTCTTAATCTCATAGACAAGGAAAGAAAATTGTAAGAACTCAAAAGTGGCTATCTAGGGAAATTTTATGTGAAGGGACAATGTTTAGGAAATTGGCTAAAAAGATGGCTTAATATCATCTCCTAAACTTGTGCACACTATGCAGTCTCAACAAAAAAATGAAGCAAGTTTTAGAGAAATTAAAACACACATGAGAATCTCAAATCAAACGAAATTAGGCTTGTTGGTCCCTTATGATCAGAGTCGTCGTGGTTACAGTAGAGTACACACACGAAGTGCAGCGGAATAGATTGCGTTTTCTTGTATTTAGATTATCCTCAACTTCGTTTTTGATTAAGGTTTTCTTAGGTTACCCTTTTCAGTTATACGCTAGTAACGTGGTTACTAGGTTTTAAAACTTAGTAGATCGTGAAGCAGTAACGACAAAACAACACACAGTTTATAGTGGTTCGATCAAATGATCTACGTCCACTCCTTAGCCGAATCGCTAAGAATTTTACTAGAAAGTATACGGTGTACAAAGAGTTGCCTCTCCTGTTAAGCAACACCTGTATTGTCTTTTGACTTCCCTTTTATAGTTATGATCTTGAAGTTTGAGTCGACAGATCTTTTTAGACACAACGGATCTTTCTCCTTAAATGCGGGTAGCTAATTATTGATTTTTCTGCTTTCTGACAGGCTTTTCCGTCCTACTTCTGACATGGCTGAACGTCGCGCGTTGGTCAGAATGGCGGTGTAGCAGTCCTTCTATTTTGCTTTGCTGAGCTTCTGCTAGTACGGGATGCTGGATCTCTTTCAGCATGGTTTTGATCTCCTTGCACAGCGAGTACTTTGTTTGCTACTCTGATTTGATCTGCTAGCATCTTCAGCGGTCAAGGATGTGTTTGTCGAATGCTGATCTCCTTAGCATTCTTGATACGCTCAGCCTTCAGCATCGTTCGGTGTTTGCTGAGATATTTTAATTGGCCTATTCTATTACAACACGATGTTTTAACCTATACAGGACATTACATCGGATGCTAAGCTATGCTAAGGTTCAGCAATGATCGACCGTCTACTAAGGTTTGATCCAACAAAACCTTTTACAATCAGAACCTAAGGGTGATTTACAAGTAATTTCCCAAAAAGGCTCAAATCTCACACAAGGGTTTAAAATTTTCTTCCACAATTAACTTCAAATCGGTTCAATCATCATGCAAGTAGCAGTTTCAAATTAACCCTATCATGCGGTATTCTACATTCATGGGCATCTAACCACATTCCAAATTAATTCAAACTCAGCCCTCAATTAATTCTAATCTTAATTCTCATTCAGGTTATATCAAAATTAAAAAATTTTCCCCACAAAATAGAATAAAATAAAAAACATGCAGATGCAAAAATTAAAATACTGAAAGCGAAGAAGGATATAATATTCCTCCTCTTGTCCATATGCCCCCAAACTTATTTCCAACTCAAAAGTAGGAAAAAGTTTGAGAATCAGACAAAGGGGAGGAATAATACCTGGTAGTTGATCTTAAACACCAACGTTTTATCTCTAGAGGCTTTGGAACTCGCGCTGCGTGAATTTTGGGTGGCTGGCACTTCACGTCGACCGATGCAGGATTGCGTCGGTCGATGTGAAGCATTCTCATCGACTCCTTCCATGGGTCAAAGTGCATCACGTCGCCGGTCTCGACTTTGATCGATGTCAGGCTGTATCGATCAAAGTCGAGCAATCCCTCTCTTTTTTATGCTGCAAAACAAAGTTATTGCAGACAAAATTTGAAAATAAAACGAAAAAGGAAAAACAAAAATTAAAGAGGAAAATTACTGAAAAAGTTGGGTTACCTCCCAACAAGTGCTTTGTTTAACTTCGTAGCTCGACTATACCTCGGATCAAAACTAGGGAGGTCAGGTCTAGACTCTTTGACCCTTGGCGTCCACCATGTACACCTTCCGATCTTTGATGATGGTGGTGAGCTCAGATTGAGGAGGCTTAGCTAATAATTTCACCCCCTCGTTCCCATGCTCCTACTCTATAGCAACGGCTTCCTCTTCTTTGGACTCATCATCTTCAGTGGTGGTAATCCGGTTGCACTCCGCCTTTCTCTTGCTTTTATCGATCACAAAGGTGATCTTTTCCTCTTTGGCCCAGAGTATAATTGCGCTGCCTCGACAGTCAATGAGTGCGACACTAGTTTCGAGAAACTTACGCCCAGTATCATGGACATGTTCTCGTCCTCCTTCATTTTGTGTACCACAAAATCAGCTGGGAAGATCAGATGGCCCACTCAAATGAACACATCTTCCAGAATTCCCTTTGCACGGGATACAGTCCAATCCGCCATCTGCAGCGTAATAGTAGTGGGCCTCATCTCTCCGTTGTTGAGGCGCTTGTAAATAGAGTAAGGCATCAGATTGATACTGGCCCCAGTATCGCACAATACTCTCTCGAAGGTAAGTCATCCTATCTTCACCGGGATAGAGAAGCATCCAGAGTCTCTTCTCTTGATTGGCACCATCTTTTGCAGTAGCAGGTTGCACTGCTCGTGGATCTTCACAGTTTTGTTCTCCACGAACTGCTTTTTTCCACTCATCAGTTTCTGGAGGTACTTCATATACTCCGGGATCTCCTTCAGTGCCTCGATCATCGGAATATTTATGCTCACCTTCCTCAAATTCTCCACAAATCTGGAGAACTTGGAGTCCTCCTTTTCCTTCGCAACCCTCTAAGGGAATGACATAGGATGAACAATGCCTTCAAACTTTGCCGGAATTTTTCCCGAGGTGGCCCTTGACTTCGACTGATGTAGGGGCATCTCGATCGACATCGACATCTTCATGCATCGATCGATGTCAGTTGGGTCGATCAAAGTTGAACCTTCTTCGTCGCTCGACTCTCCTTCATTCTCCTCGAATTCGATTAATGTGGGACATACGTCAATCAAAGTCGAGCCTCGAGTGGCACAATTTTGTGCCTCTTCAGCTTCAGACTCGTCCCGAACCATCTCAGGACCCTTGTAACTCGTCCCAGATCTCAGTGTGATAGCTTTGCATTCTTTTTGAACCCTTGGGTTCACCTCGGTTGTGCTCGGCAGCTGCCCTTGCTTGTGGTGCACGCCAATAGTGTTGGCAATTTGACTGACCTGTGTTTCAACCATCTGTAGGTCGATCCACCTTAGTATGCAGTCTGGCTACCTCTTGCGCTAGTTTTCCAACCCGGTGGTCAGAGGCCTTGATGTATCTGGCCAAAACCTCATCCAGGCTATCTTTCTTCTTTTCCACCACTTCTTCATCCTGAACTTCAAATCCCGATGGTGGTAGCTCGGCTGCCTCAGGGTGAGAGTAGGAGAAACCGTGGTGGTTCCTCGGCAGATATTAATATCCCCCATTCCTTTGTTGGTGCTGGTAGGGGTATCCCCCAATATTCAGATAGCTCACCTCCGCAGGGGCTTTGGATTGCACCTGTGCAACCGCAGCAGTAGAAGATCCCGCAGAGAATTGAAGGGATTCGTGAACTGAATCACGAAGTCCGTTTGCCAAGGATAGTTAATTGGAATATCAAAAATAAATTGTTATGCTTATGATTAATCCTAGCATGCTCCTATAGAATATGCACTAGGAGGTTTATGCGGAATACCTGGATTGTAGAAACCTGAAGAATGAGTGCGTAGAGATTTGATCCTCAATCCTTTTCCACGCAGCAAGATTAATTCCTAATAGATTGAGGAATTAAATCTAAGAAAATAAAATAATTATTTTCGAAAACAAAGAGGGAGAGAAGAAAGAAGATCTTCCTGATCTGATCTTCTGATCTGTATCCCAACTCCAATCCGAATATCTGGTGAAGATTCCCTTCGAATTCCTTGCCCGATTGAGAAGTAGAATTTTCTCCTCGTTTCTCAGATCAATCGATCACCACATCTCCCAAATACTGGTTTGCTGTGTGCAACATATGATCTTGTTGTGTGTTGAGATCTGAGGAACTGAGGCCTATTTATAGTAAAATACTTGACTTCTATTGGGCCTGAGTTTCATGGGCCAGACCAGAGACCAGAATGCACATAGCAAATAAGCCCTATCAATTAATTAATTCCCGTATTCAACACAGAATATAATTAATTAATTAATATTGATTCATTCTACCAGAGAATCAATACTGTCCTACCTATTTGCTACCACGTTTTGAGGAACGAGTTGCATGGGCTTGGTATATCTCCACATTTAAGGTTATAGATATTTGTTAATTAATTTAAGCTCTGACAAGCTATTTAATTAATTAACATCTTATATTCCCGAGTCAATCCACTCAAACCTTTTCACTAATGCTTGAACTTAATCAGCCTGCAGGACTTTAGCATAACGAATATTTTGAGCTGCTTAGGGAATGTCACCATCTTATACTGGATGTGGTTACCTAGTTCCAGTACCAGACAGTCATACACAAACTTCTAATACCCAAAGATACAGATATACAAGCTCAACCAGAGCCTTTCACTGCAACTCAAAGTAATACACAATCTGCATATACTTCTGTACCTTCATATAGGCTTAGGATCTCATCAAGCCATAGAGATCAAGATTCTTTTAATGTCAGATAAAAGAATCGATCTCGACTTAGGTCCTTATCAATGTGTGCCCCACA